>JANHGB010015705.1:0-24604 GCA_026283785.1 Coracopsis vasa | reverse complement strand
CTGACTGCTGATCGTATAGACTCAATCACAGATGCAAGGTCCTAGCAATACATAGACAAAAATAAGGGTTTCATTAACAACTTGTCACTCTGAAAAGTACATTAAAAGCAGAATTTCCTATGATGTGACAATAAAACTCAAACTGCCAGGTTTCAGTCTGGATCAGAATTCAGAATTGTAGGTACCTTTAACAAGGATCCCCCAAATTTAGAATTCATCAGCTGGGAATTTGGGTTATGGAGAGGTATATTTTTTTATAGTACTGAATATATAAATATATGTAGGTATATACATCTACATATATCTGGGTTTACTTCTTAATAATTTTATAACTCTGGGGTCGATTTTTCACCTATGTATATCCCTGTACCGCAGTCTCACTGCATCAAACCCATGGCTCTTAGCTGCTTTGAGAAATACAAATGAGCTATTGTATTTTATAAGCTGAGAGACTAGCATGCTTTTTTTTTTTTTCATGTTGAGGATTACAGATGTTCCTTGGCATACCTTACAGAGTTGTTGAAGTATATCGTAAAATTCTAGACTGCATAAATTGCAAACCCTGTGAGTCTAGGGACTAATCAAATAATCCTGGTAAATCGCCCAGTGAAACTGCAATGTGGTATCTTGTTGGCATTCCTCAAACCAGTTAAACTTATTAGAACAATACTTTTTGCAAAAAATCTTACATCCACACAATCCATTTAAATGTTTCCTTTGAATAAAGTGAAGTATATAAAGTTAATGAAGTAAGGATTTTACTTGATTGGCTTTTATTGCAACTAGTTGTTCTTAGACAAGCTCCACATGGTGGTTAAGCAAATGCATCAAAAGGACTAATGATTTCTAAACATATGAAATGTTGAAATTTATTTGATGATTTGTCTCTTGGTAATCATAGGAGTTGTCAAATACTGTTTAATATAAGAACACATAATACATGTTATTCTACAAAGCTAGTAGGTAACTGATACAATTCTAATGTAAGATGGTGTGGGGTTTTTGTTAGTCGCTTACTGCAGTTAACTGACTGGTATTTACTATGCCCATTATTATCCATCACTATCATTATGAGACAAGTCTTAACTCGAAGGATTTAAGTATATTAAGTACTAACAACTGCAGTAATCTACTACTTTGATAAACCTTTAAAGTTGTTTGCTAAAATGGGAAAATGTTGGGGTATAACTGCACTATGATTAAACTGAATTCAAATGATTTATATCTGAAAGGTGACCGGCAAGAGTCAGTATCTACTGGGCGGTATGATCTAACCAAAGTTTTACACACCTCAGTCAATGCTGCTTGCTGTTTGCATAACACCGTTGTATGCAGATGCATATGTCCACTTCGCAATAATCTGTTGCTTTTGCCTTTCACACTTTAGAAAGATCTGAATGTAGAGTACTGATAACCGCAGCTGCTTTAAACAAGACACACTGCATTATCTGACACAGGACAGCAAGCAATCAAGCTATAAAGCCCTGAAGTCTATTGCATTAGCTATTCGTCTGTCAGATGTGTTGAAAATCAGGTTTAAACTCAATAATGTCATTTAGAAATATGATTGTGTGGCTGCACTGCAGACCGCAGCATAGTGTAGAAAACCCTAAGCTACCTTTCAGTAAGCTTGCTTGGGGACTGTAATGAGTGTAATCAAAACAACCTGAAGTTCGCTACAGTTCTCCTGCTTCTCAGTTTAAAATAAAAAAAAAACAAATAAAAGGAAAATAAAACCATACTAGAAACGCAGAAAATATTCAGGAAACATTTACCGAAGAAGCAGGTGGTATGTAGCTACTTTGGTACTCAGCTGAACTCCTTTAATGTAAACTTGGGTGTATCTACACTACATTGCATTTTATAAAGTGTAGACAGATCCCACTGAGCTGAGACAGATGTTTCAACTAGATTTGCTTGTCTATGAAAGCTTATGCTTTTGTGCTTGTTTCTTTTAATATTCTTTGTTTCTGATCATTTTCTGCATTTCTTGTATCCTAAGTTATTACAGAAGCCTAGCTTATGAAAAATAAATCCAAACAAATGATACTTACAACCTGTCTAAATTTGTGTAAAGGAAGTGGTATGTTTTGTAGGACTTGATGTATATCTCTTCCTCCTCTGATATTAAAATTCCATATTGAGAAAATTTCTGTAGATCACTGCCATCACAAATTTCCTGTCCACACTATGCTTTTGATTGTATGATCTTTGAAACTTGAAGTATTTCACTGTTAACACAGTATTTACAAGCAGTAGTTTTTAAAAAATTGTGGTGTTCAGTCTTAACACACATTTTCGATTTAGGAAAGAAGAGCTCTAGAAAGAAGGATATCTGAAATGGAAGAGGAGCTGAAAGTAAGTAAATTATTAACATGTTAAACTATTAATAACGTGTCAGTGCAACATATAGTCTGGCAGTATTACTGGTCTCTATAATTTCTTTAGAAAATAACTAAGTTATAATTGCATTTCAGAATCACTCATGTTATAGCTTGAACAAAGCCTGGCATAAGCAGTCATACTTGTGGGATCTCTAAGAAAGCACTGGGACTTCCAGTTCATTAATATATTGGCCAACAAGAAACATTCAGGGATGGTTGGAGTTGAACACAGCTTGATCTAATCAAGATGGGATTGTAATCCATCATTTTGATGTGATACCCTCTACTTTATTCACTTAAAAATAATGGTAGCATATAATTCCATAGATATTTATGCATTAAATGTTGCTTCAAACCTTATCTCATGCTCTTTAAATTATGTGTTATACAGCATGTTGCCAATATCAAAAGAAAAACTTTCCTTTTTATCGTGAATAATAATCAGGTTTTAGTTAAGAAAAAGCAGGAGATAGATTGCAGATGCCGACAAGCAATATTTACTACATTCACTGAATTCTGGGGTTTTTTTCAACTGTATGTAAACTGAATCCCAGAAGGAAAATATGTATTTTTTAGTATACATTTTTTGTTTGGTTTGTTGTTTTTGTTTTTGTTTTTTAAACCAGTCATGGATTTTTTTAGTTTCCTGGTTTATCAGTGTTAAATCCTCTGATAAGATTAAGAAAGTGATGAAATTTGGCAGGGGTTTTTTTGTATTATGTCCTTGGATATAATACTGGACAGGGCCAACCAAACTGACAGAATTAAAGTATGACTAGGAAACTAGTGCAACATGATGAAATAGAAAACATTTTTGCACCCCAAAATTTTCAGTAAGTATCACTGGTTTGACATTTGTTATTTGTCATTGATTAATAAAAAGTTTCCTTTCAAGCTCAGTTTTGAGCTCCCTCTAGTGCTTGGAATCGGCATTAACTTCGAAATACTTTTTGTTAAAATACATGCATAGCTTTGTTAAAGTAATTGTAGCTGCAGATGTAAGCAGAAGGCAACTGCAATGCCTCTAGCTGCCTTGGGTTCAGACCAAGATTGTTTGCTGTAAGGGAGGATGCAATGTCTGTGGTTCCTTGACAGGTCTTTAGAAGTGAAATACGTAGAAAGCAAACTGTGGTAGAGGAAAATAATTGTGTCCAAGAGTGGAAGACAGGATGTGAGCTTCTATCATCAACCTGTAAATTCCTGTTAGGGGAGGTTGGGCTGCCTAGAAAAATAGAGAATGCAAATGCATTGCCTTTTTTTTTTTTTTTTAAGAAAATAATATGTGAAAGTTTTGACTTAAAGATTAAATACTTTTCCTATCATTTGTTGCACCACCGTGTAAAAGTGTACATTAAGTGTGTCATTATTTACAGACTTTTGAATAGGAGATTTAGTTTGTGCAATTAGGATGTTAAGTAAAGAATTCCAGGAATAGCTTTCATTGTTAATGTATCCTGCACTGTTTTGGAAAGCTGTGACTAATCACGGCTCCTTCTTAGATTGCTTTTCAAGAATGTGCCACTTGTTTGATACTTTCCTTTCACAGCGACTTACCTACTTTAAACAGGACTGTCTCTTCTAAGTTTTCTTTCAGTTCTGCTCATCTCTAGTTCTTTTAAAACATATATAAATGTGGGGGTGGTTTTTTTCCTCATTTTCACTCCTATTTCTTTGATTCCTGCAGAACCTGCAACAAATAAAGCAGATTCAATCATTGAGACACCTAAATGAGCGACTGGTGATTGAGAATAGGGCCTTGACCCGAGTGGTTGCCAAGCTGTCAGGGTCCCATAGGCAACTGCGCTCTTTGGACTTGTAATTTCTTCCTTCTCCTTTGTGTAGCCAGGCAGGTGTTGACATTCAGTTTGTGCTTGGGTAGAATTTTACTATTAACACTTGTGTGCCAGAAACTGCCTTAATTGCTGCTCGGTTATGGAAGCGTGGCTAAAGCATGGTGTCCGGTGTACCAACTAGAGGTGTCGCAGATGTGTGGATATGGTGTGGTGTTGTCCTTGCTAGCACTGAAGTTTGTCCCTGCTCACTTGAAGATAAATTGGCAATGATCCAGGAAACCTTTGACATGTTAAAACCTTGGCAATAATTCAAAGGATTTGAATTTGCACTGGGATACACTCAAGTCAATCCCTTGTTTTGATGTTTGAGTAAATGCTCAAATTAGATTTTATTGCCTCTGGTTTTCTAACAGATTGAAATTAGGAATTGTGCCTTACTGCAGTATAATTGAAGTGCACAGAATTGATACAAATCTAGTCTCAACTAAAGAATGTTTGAGAACAGGTTTCAATGCTGTGTATTCCTGAACAGTTGCATTAGCACTTTTATTTTTTAAATTTGTGTCTTTAGAGGAACCAAACTCTTTTCTTTCAGAAATGTATTGGAATTTCAAGTCAATACACTTACTTTCAAATATTTTTACATATTAACTTCCTGTGTGGTTCTGGCCAATCCTTATTTTTATCTAAACAACTTAAAATACCCAGTTTTAGCACCGATTGTTGATTTATATTGCTATATATATAGGCATATAATGCATGACCTGTACAAACACAGACACAAAAAAAACTGCCTAGTGTGTCAGACTGGTTCATTCTGGTTCCATCCTCTTTTGTTAAATCTATGAACTGATTTGAGTTTTACCTTGGGGGAAAAAAGTGCCAGTTTGTTGTCCTTAGTGGTATTTCAGGACTGTTTCAGAAACCTGCTGAAGATTCAAAACTTCTGTGAGGAACAAAATGCAGTTTCATTCCACACCAAATCCATATGCCTTTCTTCCTCTTATATAACAGCTGAATAGGGTGGGGGTTTCAGTGAGCTTATAAGATGTGTATGTAAAACTAAGTTTAAGATGTATAGGTGAAACACATTTAAACATGTGCAGTCACTTCTGCAGTGACTCTTGTTAAACTGCTTCCCCTCTCCTGCCCTCTTCTTGCTTAGAAGCAAGGCAAAGAGTGTACATTTTTGCATTCTGCTCAGTGTCTGATCTCAGGTTTTCCCCACCAAGAGGCATGAAATAAAGAGGTTTATCCTTTGGCTTTGTGTCTTGGAGCTGGTCTAAACAAAGGATGTGGATAGAAAGATTGCTCCTGGTCCAGGCCCTGCATTCCTCAACATTCCCTTGTGTTAACTCTTCGGCTCACTGACCTGGCTGAAAACAAATCCCTTTATTCCTTATATGACTGGATCCACCTCACCCCAGAGTTATTGAATCACTAAACTAACGTGCAGAAAGCAGCAGGCACACACTGCTGCATGAGGAGGGAGAGCTATCCCTTTAGGGCAGCCCATTTTACACCAGCTTCAGCTAACAATGTGGGTTTTCAACACAGCTGAGCTAATCTAATGACTGCTGTCCACAGCCACACATCCGTACCGTCAATTTTTGCTAGCACTGGCATTCTTTTAACCATGGTAAGCCAGTTCAGGGTGTTAACCCATAGAAAACTATTCAGTATTCCTTTCTGTAGGGGGAGTTTTCAATGGCAGATCATTATGGAGCTTGAGGAGGCTGGCTAGCAAAAGAAATGCAATGGAAACACAGCAGGGAGGCTTGACATTATGATGGTAGCTTAACCATAGCAGTGTGCCTGATGAATCTGAGCAGGTATCTTTTTTTGTAATCTTAATTTACAAAGCTGTTTTGTATGTGAAAACTGCTTAATCCTCCAGCAAACACAGATATTATTCCTACTGTACAGAGGTGGATTGGCTCCATGTATGATTATTGAATCATTATTTGTTTAACAACAGCACTGCAAAGTTACTAGCTGGTCATATATAATACAGATAGGCAAAAGAGCGCATTTGTAATCTTATTCAAGAATCTCATCACAGGAAGGTACTTTGCTATTTTAGTGAGAAGCAAATTGGAATTCAGAGTGTTAAGTACAGTATATAACTATTTTCACTGAACATACTGCAAAACTTTTTTTTCCTGCCCTCTGCACATGAAAGGTGTGTGGTGTCACCTCGTGAGAAGTCTGAATACCATAAAAATGCACTGCTCCAAGAAAATTGTATAAATGTCTTTGGCTAGGTTTAAAGTATGTGGGGATTAGTATAGATTGAGAAGCATTAAGTATTTTAGGTTACTTGAGTTTATCCTTCCTGATCAATCTCCTATTACTCATAACTGCTTTTGTCTCCTACCAGTCTCCCCCTATTCTTTAGCAGACTCACAACAAAAGAGAAAATATTTTTTCATACCTATTCTACCTACTAGTTTAATCAGGATTAAAATTTATCTACTGAGATTTGCAGACATGTAATGGTACTGGATTATATTAAAACTCTGCATTTGCACAGCACCCTTTTTATTAAACTAGTTCACCAGCAAATATACCACTCTGTGGGTCTTCTTGTATGTCACTAAGCATTTTGGGCTGCAGCTCCTTAGTCAGTCGGTTGAAGGGGGACTGTGACATTCCTGGAATTACTTTGAGGTTTCACTGGAAAGCATACACGACAACACTGCTTAGATACCCATTTACCAAGACCAAAAGTAGAGCCCCTTGCTTCCTAGATGAATGCTGTTACGGTTTCCCCCAGGATCTTTGGTGTGACGTCTGGAACAGAATGAAAAGGATGAAGGGAAGGTTTAGATTGCTTTGCCTGAACAAATGGCTGTATCATTGTTTGCAGATACACATCATAGAACCACCCCAGGTTTATCCTGTTATTAGAGGTGTATGCACAAATGCGTGGTACACACGCCTGTTATCTGGATAATGACCCCTAGCACATGTATCTCGGACAACAGTTGTTGGTTTTTACAGCTTAGAAACTTTAACATAGATAATACTTGAAAATAGCCAAATGATCATTTGTGTTGGCCAATTCCAAACACCCTGATGTGGTTTTTGAAAGTAATCAGCACTTTAGAGGACTTTCTATTCAAAGCATAGTTCTCACTTGACTATAATGGAAGCTTCCCTCTGACTCTGTAGAGAGCTCAGTTTAAGTGTCTTGCCCTAAGCTTCACCAGAGCAGAGTTGGAATCCAGGTTAGCAGAATGATTTTTACTTACTCCAATTGTAGAGACCACGTTTTTTTTTTCCTCTTATGATCTCCTGTTGTCTTCCTTTCACGTACTTTGGTATTTTCAGGGAAATAAACTATAGATCCTATACCTTGGTCATCTTCAGTCCATCATCATGTTTCACTCTACGAGAGGGTCTGCTGTTTGCTGAACTGAGTGTGGACAGGAATCCTCCAGAGGAGATGGTGAAAATGAAGCCTCTGGTGTAATGCACGGTTAATCCCTGCATTTTTAAACCTCTCAGTTCTTTCTGTTCCATAACAATATTCTGAATATAATGGGGTTGAAAGTATAATTTTGCTTGAATAAAATGAAAACGAAACTAGTGACAAGCAAATTTCTTCATGAAAAAATATGTAGCAGCTGTTACATAGGTCACTAGCTGGACTTAGACCTCTCGCATGCAATTGCACTTCAGGTTACTGAATAACCGCTGTGCAGGAATAGGCTGTTACCTCCTGTGTAAACCTGCTAGAAAACATACACATAATTTAGCTCTGAGTATTATGGGTGGTTTGTTATCAGTGTGTGAATGTAGATACAGAGAACTGCTGAGATTACTTCTGGTTTCTCTGACAAGTTAAATTCTCCCAGTACAAACCTCTGTGCACTGACTTGTCCTTCTTTCCTGTCCTATCCTGTCCAGCTCTCACCTCACTTGGCTTCTGCCTTCCAGCTTCTGTGCTTGCGTGTCACCCATCTCCTGTGGCAACCTTAACTTGCCATCTCCTAACTTGTTGAATGCCTGAGTATGCAGCCTGATGTTCAGTGATCTCTTTCAATGATCTGATCTTGCGTGAAATATGCTATTCAGGGATATGAGCTGAAATTACATTATGTGTGCTTCAACATGAGTTTGGAAGTGGTTGGAAGATTAATGCTGTGAGCTAACAAGCTGAATCACACTGTATCTGATACGGGTGAAGTCATCCACAAGCACAGCATGTTTTTATGAAACTATGCAAGTGCAGCATAGACAAGCCTCTTTAAGCTGTTGGTAATTAACATTTCTTTTTGGTTTGCACTGAAATTTGAAGCATCTAATTACACTACTGTAATGCTACTGTAACGCTACTTTCTTCATGCTACTGTAAATGTTTTTTTTGGAGGCTTGTCATCTGCACCACCAAGTTTCAGTCCATCTAGTCCAAGCAAATGAAACCTCCTAATCTATAACTCTTAACTGTATCATGCCAAAAGGTGCAATTTTTCTGAACTCCTGATATGAAGGGGGAGAACTGCCAAGATGCTTAAGCTGAATGAAGATTTTTATGCCCAGGACTTGTCTGCTTTTACTTGGGGTATAATAGCAAATAACCATCATGTTTCATTTCTCACAGATGCTACCAGACCTGAAGGCAGACAACCAGAGGCTAAAAGATGAAAATGGGGCCTTGATCAGAGTTATAAGCAAACTTTCCAAATAAAGGGTTTACTACAGCAGCAAATATCGGTATTGCACATCACTAGTAACTCCAGTGGACCATAGTATGGCAGTCACTGGAAGTGTGGGAAGATCCCTTGGAGACTGTCATTTTTTCAGATATCCTGCCAAACGCCCTCTTACCTGTGTGTTTTTTTGTATCAAGATCATTTTTTCTGTTAAAATGCAGCTGCTGAGAAGATGAAATGACTGAGAAATCTTGTTTACAGCTACAGCGTAATAAGGAAAGTGTTCAAGGCCAGATACGCCTCAGATATTTAACCAGTAAGCCTTAGTTGTACATAAACACTTTTACATCAACAACAGCTTTCAGCTCTCACAGAAGACAGTTACTCAATAATGTTTTTGTTGTGCCACAATTCCCAGGTTTTTTCTATACTCAGTTTTTCTTCAAACCTTAAGGGTTGATTTTTTTTTCCCTTCTAATTATTCATGTACCAGATTTTCTTGTACAGTGTTTTCACAGCTTTACCATTTGCAGAGACCACACACCCTTTTAAATTACATATTTGTGTAGCTACCTAGAGATGTATTGTCCAACCACCTGGAACAGAGATGCTTGGTGGAACATTTGCTTTCACTGTTTGTGCAATATGCATTTATTTCCTAAACAAAATGCTTTAAAAGTCAGTTGAAACTAGAAATATTTTAAGAGTCCTGTTTTCTGCCTTTATTGGTCACTTTAAAAATAAAATTAAAAAAAAATAATAAAAAAAAAGAAGTTTGTAGTGAAAGATGTTAGATCCTGTAATCGTCACATTCATTTGAGCAGGTACTGAGTGATGCTGTATATATAAATGTGTACTGGTTTGATTTTTCAGACCACCACGTGGCATGCTTGAATATATTTCCCTATTGCAAATGTCTGTTAATGCAAATTAGGCTACTCCAGAATAGTGTGTTTAACAAAGTTCATTAATTTTTATGGTATAAAGAATTTAGACATTGTACATTGTATGGAGCCCTATCTTTACAAAAGGTCTAAACTATATAAAATACTTTATTATCTTTTCCTCCCATTTTTTTTATTTGATAGTGTTCACCATAATAAAAAATTGCATAAATATAACTGCTTCACTACATTTCACATACCTGTATTTATCTGAGTGCTGTCCAAAACTGTTGTGCTAGCCAAAGTAATGTACTAAATCATCTGAGAAACATAACCCGTTACACTCACATTAATGTTTATATGCACTGTTGCTGCCATGTGAGAAGGCATCCAATTTGGTAACACCATCATGTCAGACCATTTTATACATTTCAGTGGCCTTTAAAAACAAAGAAAGTACTTAAATGAAGATCGCTTTTGTTAGAAACAGCTTTTATATTTTCACTAAACCATTCAAACTACGACATCCTATCGGCACATAGTTTATTGCCTAAAACCACTGAGCAGATCAGCCATTAAAACAGATTGTACATTGTAAAGCTTGTAGTAGCTATTGTATTATTGATTATATTGTATACTATATTAAATGTGAATTTGTACCCCTTCATTTAAAAAGGTCATTGTGTTCTACTGCCGACTCGGGGGGCGGGGGGTAGTTTTTCAGGACTGGGATATGTTTTGGTAAGAAAGACATGATGTCCTCTCTGTTGATTGGTTTTTTGAAGATGTAAGGTTATGCTCTTACTACCAAGCTCAGGATTCTTGATTTTAAAGGTACACAGATAGTTTGAGATATCTTATTGTAATTGATCTGTATGAGAGGTGGGTCTGAACCATAGGGACTTCCATTGTCTTACGCTAACATAAAATAAATAATTGAATGGCTGCAACGTATTGAGTTCTGTTACAAGACAGTTAGGCATATTCTGGATTATATTTGGTAAAGTTTGGGTGCCTGTGAATGATTAAATAAGTGTTTCTAATATTTTAGTGTTTTATATTTAGGTTATTTATTCTTTATATCTAAAAAATGAATGGCTACTGTGCTATATTGATTTTATTGGTAGTACTGAGCAGACCTTGTATCTGCATGAAACTAGTTGCAAAACCCACTATTTTGGAAAAAAAAATGTATTTTGACATATACAAATAAAATGAATACAAACTATTTTAAATGTGTGAAAGTTTTACTGAGAAGACATTGAAATTTGTTATGAATTTAAACCATGTTATATATTTAAATTCTTTGGTGGGCATTTTTCATTCATAGCGTTACTCGGATGCAAGGTTCAAGTACCTTTCAAAGATTGTAATCAAATTGTGATTATTTGCACATCATTGTACATGCACATCTGTAAATGCAACAGTAAAAATGCCATATTTATGCAATCTGTAACAACTTGGACAAATGTTTATATATTTTACATAAATCTGTCTGTGTGCAGAATCTGAGAACCATTTTTTACGGGATATCAACCGCATCTCACAAAGTGATTCCTAAACTTGTGTCACCATCTGACTGTACTGATCACATTGCAGATCAAACACATCCCCAGAAAATCCAGCTACCACAGAGAGAAAATCAGGACTGGAGGACTATTTTATTATCTAGGAGACAATTTCATAGAACGGTTTGGGTTGGAAGGGACCTTTAAAGACCATCCAGTTCCAACCCTCCTGCTATGGGCAGGGGCACCTTCCACTAGACCAGGTTGCTCAAAGCCCCATTCAGCCTGGCCTTAAACACTGCCAGGGATGAGGCAGCCACAGCTCCTCTGGGCAACCTGTGCCAGTGCCTCACCACCCTCACAGTGAAGAACTTCTTCCTAATGTCTAATCTAAATTTACAAGAAATACAATACTGCGGGCTGCTGACTCAGCACCAGCCCCAGCTGTGAAAGAAGCCGTGGCCTGAGGAGGAGGAGTGACCAGCCATGGCTAGGAAGGCAGCCCAGGCAGCAGAGTGCAGGGAGGTGGCTGTAGGAACTGCCCGACCTTCATGGTGCAAATGGTAGCACTTGCCTAAAAGAAAAGACTCGGGAGCTAGAACTTAATTTTTGCCCACCTCATCCCCCTCACCATAAACAATTCCCTCTGTATCCCCTAGTTCCTGGTACATACTGCTTTCAGACCATTGACATTTCCTTGCCAGGTTCCAAAAGGAGCAGTTGTAATTCATGCTCTGTAAGTTGGTGCATTTGTTTACGCAGCACCAAGTACAAAACATGAGTCTCTCTGTTCCCTCCTTTAGAAACACCTTTCATGCTAAATGCTAGTTTGTGATCAGATGAACATTAAGCCAATGGGGATTCATCTTACCTGTTCAGTATTCCTGGGCCCTGCCCATCTGGTGGTCTTTTAAGAGCAAATGTGTTGTCACAGAACACGTGTCCTTTCTTTCTTAGAAAGGTAACTATTTGCATGACATCTTACAGAAGAGGGAAGCAGCATGCTCCTGGGTAGCTGAAGATTCCTGCTTTAGGAGATGTGCATCAGGGGAGACATTTCCTTCAACTTTATAACACAGAAATCGGCTCCAAACAAGATGGCTCTTACCTCAGCTACCTGACCTAACCATGAGGTTTATAGGCAAGTGTGAGGGCACCACATAATTTCTTTTTAAGTGAAGTGGTTATGAAAACAATCATTAAACGGACTTGTACTTGACCTGGGTGATCCCGGCAGTGGCTCAGCTCTCCACAGCTGGCACTTCCCACTTCTTCTATGGGCACCTTGAGGTTTTCCTCACTGGTGTATTACACCAGCTCCTCCAGAAAGGAACATGCACCCTTATGTCTCTGTCTCGTTGCTTAATGGTCTCATGGCAGAAGCATAAATAGAGGTGGGCAAATGTGTCATGCTGCAATGCAGTGCACCGTGTCCCCGGAGCTCCGGCTGGGTCAGCCCGCTATGGCACAAGGGGCTTGTGGCAGCTGCGAGCCCAAGCCTGGCCAGTACAGGAGGTGCAGGCAGCCATGTTCTCAGTTACAGTGAAAGGCACTTTTCCCATTGCTCCTCTAACTTCCCATGACACGGTGTGGGCAGGAGGTAATTCTGACACTTGAACTGTGCAACTGAGAGGTTAGCATGTTTTATAGATGAAATTTAATTTCCAGCTCCAATCCAGAGGGCTATCACAGGGAAACAACACAAATGCACTATATAGTATGTGGGGTTTAAAACTCCCCAGCTACACAAACATTACAGGATGTTTTGTAGAGCTTGCTTCTTTAAAGAGAGCAGGGAAACACTTGTGACTGCACTGCAGAGAGTTGCTTTCCCACCTGCTCTACATCTTGGAATAGTTCTGGTCACCTCAGTGAATTGCAGGTTTTCCCCATGTAGGAATAGCCAGTGTGCCTGCTGGGGAACAGAAGAAACGATTCGCTGAAGTTTCTCAGAAGTTCTCGCTGCTCACGGTTATGTACACAGTGTTAACATTTATCTTTGGTGATTCAGCTTCCTCGAGTTCTTATGTCAAAGCCACTAATTACAAGGGTAAAAAATGCTGGTGATGAGTTACTTGCTTTACATTTGTTTTGATTGCAAGAGCAGCAGTTGACATTTGTTGGGGGTAATAGCGAGTAGCATTGTGCTCTGCCTCAGCACAGATGCAAAGTAAGACTAGAACAGCCCTAAAGGTGGCTGCAGGTTCCTGCACAGAAGGCAGAATTGAGAGAACAAAAACCAAAGCAAGCCTCCCAACCCCACAGTGAATTGCTCACACTTTAAAGAGAAAGCTGCTGCCACACTGATGAAGTCACTGTCTATTCCTGCTTGTGTCAGCACCTCCCCGTTTTGTATTACTGATTAGATAGGAAAAGTATGTAGCCTTTAGAGAAAGGAGGAACTGTTTGGTTCTTTCAGCTATAAACATCACCTGTTGGATGTCTAATGTTTCTGATCTGGCACAGGGATAATTACAGCAGGGACAAAAGCCCCACATTCCAGCTCATTATTTCACCCTTCTTACTTGGGTTCTGCATGTCTCTTTTGCAAACCTATTAAGGCTTAGCAGAAGTAGTTAGTCCAGGCAGCACAATTCATCTTCCAGTGTGGTCTTTTCCCTTTGTTTTATTTGCTGGAGGAAAAAAACAAGGGGGGGGGGGGGGGAAGGGAACATGACACTATTTATTTCCTAGGTAGAATCATAGAATGGTTTAGGTTGGAAGGGACCTTAAAGCTCATCCAATTCCAACCCCTTGCCATGGGCAGGGACACCTTCCACTAGACCAGGTTGCTCAAAGCCCTCTCCAACCTGGCCTTGAACACTGCCAGGGATGGGGCAGCCACAACTTCTTTGGGCAACCTGTGCCAGTGTCTCACCACACTCACAGTAAGGAACTTCTCCCTAATATCTAACCTAAATCTCCCCTCTGTCAGTTTAAAGCCATTCCACCTTGTCCTGTCGCTACATGCCCTTGTAAAAAGTTCCTCTCCAGATTTCTTGTAGGCCCCATTTTAGGTACTGGAAGGCTGCCTGCTGCACCTCCCCTTGCCCCCTTACCTGTCCCCAAAAGAAAGCAGAAGATAGCCCTGGTGCCCTCATTCATGTCTGCACTGTTCTAATGGTATGTCTCCACCTCAAAATAAGACAGGCCTGAGGGAGCTGCATCATGGCATCTAGAATAAAGGTACCATTCTCCCTGGGCAGTTACCTGCACCTGCACCCTAAATCCTCCAAACAACCGAGCATGACTTCACTACATCAGCTGGTACAAAATACACATTTACACAAAATTCACACAGAATACACATCTAGCCACACAGCTGAGCCTTTGACCAGAAACAAGATTTAATGAAAAAGTGAGTTTGTTTAAAAATACAAACCCACGTTGACATCAGCTGCTGACACCACAGGCAGGATGCTCCAGCTGTTACAGCTCACCTCTGGTTTTAGCAGTAAATTACACCGAGCTCAATCTTCTCACTTAATCTGTGGCTACAGGTGTTGCATGATGTTAAATAAACTGCCTCAGAGCTGACGTTCAGCTCCCCATGTACGAAACACCGGTGTTCTATCAAAATAAGAGAGCTTGCTCTGTGGGCTGTTACTATGCTGCTTTCGTCCCCGCGTAAAAAAGGAGCAACGCTACTGAAAATTATAGGGGGTGGAGGGGAAGGGGAAGGAGGAAGCAGCGCTGCGCAGGGACTGTGCGCTAACACCCACCATCAGTCTGTGCATGGGGACAACGACCCCGGATCAGTCTCCAGCCCGCGGGGGAGCCCTGGCGAGCGGCAGGCCCGCTGCCGGGCGGCTGCGCCGGGAGGTGGCACCACACGGCCTCGCTCCATGGGGCTGCGCCGGGGACGCGCCGCGGCCTCTCCCGGCCTCCAGCTTGGCTCCTCCGTGCGAGGTGGGTGCGGCAGAGACCCTTGCGCCACCGCGCGAAGGCTGAGCTGCGGGCGGTGTGTGTCCGGGAGGGCACCGCGGTGTCTGCGGCTCACCCTCTCCGACAGCAGTGCGCAGGAAAGGCCCACAGCACAGGGACTCGAGAGAATTCTGCCTCTGCTGTAAACTGAGCCGGGGGTAGTGTGACAGGTGAAGCGTGGCAGAGAACTGCAATCTCTAGTTTAGAGTTCGCCTCTAGAGACAAGGGGATGCGCTGAGTTAGTCTCAGTGCAGCAAGGACTGCTTTTAAGTATCTTGTACTGCAGCAAGGACTGCTTTTAAAGTATCTTGTACTGAAAGCAAAAGGAGCTGCACGATTGAACATCCTGGGAATGGCAGAGAGACACTCAGCTTGGCTGGTGAGCTGAAATCCAGCCCATCAAGAGACACAACCTGTAACCCAAAGGGGGCTGGCCAGTGAGAGTGGGGGATCAGCTCCCCTGTGTGGTGAGCACTCCTGTGCGGTGTGAATGAAAAGACCCACAGACCAGAAGCAGACATTCAGCAAGCACCACAGGACAGCTCTGCCTGCAGCTGAGAGAGGAGCAACAACAACAACAACAGCAAAAATAATCCTCCTTATCAGCAGCTGTCAAGCCAGCAGTTCACAGCAGCACTGCACTGGGCTGAAACGGCAAAACACTGGTTAACTCCTGCTTGCTCAACCCCCTTTCAGCACAGTCAGTACATAAATGTGCTGCTTTGCTTCATAACTGGAGCACTCTACACTGTGAGGTCCTTGTAGTTCTTCCCTTGTCCCCTTCAATCTCTCCTGGCTGTTCATGGCTTTGCAAGCACGTCAGCACACCATGGGCACTCATAGCCTTCTCCTCAACTTTTTCTCCTCAGCTCTGCAAGGACAGCGTTCTGCCCCTATTTCCGAGCCACCATGTATAAATATTTTCTGTGCAGGAGGGGGCTTTGAGGTCTAATTACATTCCCTGTTATCCCTGGTGATAACCACAGTAACCAAAAGACCCCAGAAGCCACTTCCCTGGGACCTTGAGCACCCTCTGAATTTCCCCATGTCTGGGGAGTGGCACTCGGAGTTGCTACATGCAGGAGCTGAGTGCAAGAACTCCCTTCATATTTTACTAACAAGTCACTACAAGCTTATCGACACGCTACAGCTGCTGGCGAGAACAGGCTTTCCTCCGTCTTGGGCTCCTCTCAGCTGTCAGGCTTCTCAGTCGTTCCTGTGTGCCACCCAGATCACCAAGGGCCCCCTTGGACATCCAGTCCTTCTGACACTTGCTGTCTATTTCTGCCCCCTTAGACCACCTCCCATTCTGCTGCTTGCTTGTTGTGTTTTTGTCTCACTTGCTGCTTCTCTCCCGTGTTTCACTCCCCCCTTTAGACCCAATCACTGGTCACTTCTTCTGGAGCTAACTGCTCTACAGTTGTATTTTCTATTGATTATATTCTTCACTGTGAGGCTGGTGAGGCGCTGGCGGCACAGGTTGCCCAGAGAAGCTGTGGCTGCCCCATCCCTGACAGTGTTCAAGGCCAGGTTGGAGAGGGCTTTGAGCAATCTGGTCTAGTGGAAGGTGTCCCTGCCCATGGCAAGGGGGGTTGGAACTTGATGATCTTTAATGTCCATTCCAACCCAAACCATTCTATGATTCTGTGTCTTCTCTACTTCTACAACTCCTCTCCACATCTCCAGCAGCCTTGACACTTTGCATGCTCTCCCTCCACCTCTGTTACTCACTGCCTGTTTCCCCTTTCCTCGCCCTGCCTTATCCCAAAGCACACATCCCTAACAGTTTCAAAGACTCCATTAATCTTTTCCTGACAACTGGATCTTCTTTTTTCAGTGATAACCTAATCTTTACTCAGTAGGAATGTCTCTACCCAGCCATTTAGTTCCCACTGCTCTTGGTTCTTTCTAATCCAGGGGGGTGGTTTTACCATAAAGTAAGCACACTCTACAAATCACCTTCCCACTTAGTGCTGTTACTCCCGTCCTCAGGAATCAGCACTATTTTTCATAAGCCCCTTTTCTATTTTTCTCTTCCATACCTCTGACAGTTTCAGGGCAAAATCAGTTAAAGTTCTTACGCTTCCTCCCTTGTAAGGTGCTTGCAGGCAAACAGCCATTCACTATTTCTTCATTAGTTTCCTTTCATCCCTTTTTGTGTGTCCAACAGTAAAGCAAACACATAAGGGGATGCCTGTTGGGTCCTAACACCTGATTTGGGAATAACTCCTATAAACTGAGCATTGGTTGTGGATTTGCTGGTGGGCAGGATGCAGTACACAGCTTGCCCTCTTTCAAGTAACTTTTAAAGTTAAAACTTCTTTTTAATATGTACTTAAAGCTTGTCATCTTAACTACCTTGGCAGTTTTCCACTTGAAAGAGCAAATAATGTATATTATGAGCAAAACACATAATTTGGTTTTAAGCAATGTCCACAGTTACTTATAGAAAACCATTAGAAGATGATAGGCAGTGTTCCAATTCATACAAAAATTCAGTCTCAAGCTTTTATCCTAGATGTTTATGGCATGGCCACGTATCATTGACATAAGTTTCATAGTATAAAATACCAACATAATTTTAACAGTAGGAAGCATATTTTATTTTTTATGATCTTTAAGCTATTTTCTCTCTTTGTAGTCTGTTTGGTTTCATATACACTGACTCTGAACTCTTCCAAGTGCCTCCCCCTCCTCTGCTTACACTCACTGATAAGTCACTACCATTGATTGATTGCTGTTTGTGTTTGTTTTGGACACTTCCAGATGATTGCTACTAATAACCAGTACTAAATTCCTGAAATATCTGCCTGACTCCTTTTGCAAGGCAACTTCGCTACGGTCCGTCATATGAAACACAGCAGGCCCTAGAAATACTGCGGTGCAGGAGGAAAATAATCGCCAGATGAATGGGTATCTCAAACAAAGCCTTGTAAAAAGCCATCACACTAAATTCTGCATGCATCATCTACTGCATTTCAGCACAGGCCAAGTTTCTTAGTCAGCTCTCTGAGGAGATCCATCAGCCCTAACTCTGATTCTTTTGGAGCAGAGTTTTGTGCCTGCTGCATTTTTCTGCCGTGTGCAGCTTGCCACCTGTGTGAGGTTAGATCAAAAGGATGCAGTGTAACAGCTTAACCAAGAGGTGCACAGTGAGAATCAAGAGACCTAATTAATTTTTACTGACTTTGTATTGGTTCCTCAAAAAATCAAACCCATTCTTAACAGCTAGAGGGCTGTTAACTAAAAACAAACGCACACCACAACAGCCCTGAAGGGTTATGAATTGTAACCAGTACAAACAAGACACAGACTGACAGCGAGCCAGTAACCGCGGGATTTGGTTTCTGATTATGCATTTGTGTGCCTACGTTTGGATATACAGAAACACGGGAACCAAACTGTCTTTGGTATGGACCGAAATCTGTTTAACAATGTTTTGAGCTTATAATGAGAGTTAGCTGTACAGAGGTCACAGAACCAGGTAGTATCTTGAGTTGGAAGGGACCCATAAGGATCATCAAGTCCTCTATTTTGAAAGCAGTTTGTTCCCAAAAGGGCAAGTGTAGAGCTGGACTAGTAAACCAGTATACAGTCAAATCCAATGCCTCTGTGTTATGTTCCCTGGTACTTATTGCAAGGAGGCATGGGCATTCTGCAAGAGCACTTCATCTTGACAGGGTCAACACTGCTCAAGCATGTCTAGGTGGTATCTCACCTTACAAAATTTTTCCCAGCATAAGTCACTTTACATTTATGTACACTGAATTCTATCTGCTACTTTATCACTGCCACTCAGTTTGGCAATTTGTTATTTTTCACTTTCTTAATTTGTTGTGTTTCTTTCCGATGCTTTGATTTTGATGGATCTTCCATAATGAAGAGTTCTGCTGCAAGACACTCCCCAGGTTCCTTCACAGTCAACACAAATGTAGGGACCATGATGGAAAAACTGTCTCCTCCAAGTGCTGTTTTTGTATGTTGAATGTATCCTGGCCCTACTAATTCACCACAGGGGATTTGCTTCTATGCCTTTTGCAGACTGGTCCTCAAGCAGATTTATAGCCTGCCTTAAGAGCATCCACCCTTTCCTCCCTTTTTTCCCAAGCTCCATGAGGCTCATCAGCATTAGCTTTTCTCTGCCTTCTTAGACCTTTTTGTGTGACATTTTGACTCCATCCTTGCTCCTCAACAAGTTGCTCTAGGTCCTACTCACCCAAAAAACGTTATCCTCACACCTTTGAAGTCAACTGCACAGACACTGAGGCCTTTCCCATCCCCGCTGTCTTCTTATTGAACAACTGCCAGCTGGAGACAGATGGCAATCTCTGCATTGATTTCTCATATTGTAAAATGAAATAGTTGAAAAATTGTGCAAAGTTCTTTCTGTAAGTTTGGGGTTTTTTCCCTTTTCACATACCACTTCTCTATCAGCTAGATGCGTGACTGCAAGAAACAATACTATTTTGTCTGTCAAACCAAACTAGTCCAAAGAAACGATGTTATTTTTGGTCAAATGATAGCACTGTTCAAGAATGGTAGGACACATACAGAAAACAGACTAGAAGATGGACTCTAGGATTGATCTTGAATCCTAGTATCTCCTGATAAACTCAGCTATTTCATAAAGCTCTGTTGTATTTACATGTGAGATTTCAAATCAGATCCTAGCACTTGGGAAAAAAAAAGGTTGAAGCATCCAATTCAGTAGCACAGCAAATAGGATAAAACGGGTATTTCAGTAAAATTGGGGTTGTCAGGTTTGTGTGAGTTTGCAGGCACAAGTCACAAAACAGTAACCCAGTTAAAGCACTGACTACAGCAACTAGAACAACACAATTAATTGTTAGAACCTTACAAAGGAAAACCTTGCCATAAGATTGGCGCCCAGATCCAGTGAGGGGGGGGGAAAGAATAATTTAATTAATTTCTGGAAGGAAAGTTGAGGAAATAAAAATCCATGATGATGGGCTAAGCCTCTCAGATTTAGATCGCGTGCATAGCTCAGAAGTAGCAGAAAGTGGTATTAAATTGTGAGGAACAGCAGTTTATCTGCATCTACACAAAAATGCAGGAACATCCAAGGCCAAACAATAACAGAATTTGGTAGGTAAGAAAAGATAAACCAAGGATTAAAAGAGAATTTGAAAAGGAAACAGTACAGATGTAAACAGAAATAAAGCCTCTTTCTACATACTTTTAAAAAAGGAAGTTGGTTTGAGACAAAACATGCAATCACTTCACTGTCCAGAAATGCAACTACCAGCATCTCCACGTTACCCTACACCGCTTCCTGCCTTCACTGAGATCCTTTATGAATGAATCTTCTCAACTTGTGGGAGGGAGGCCAATGGTCAAGACTACGGAGCACCACCTAATTTTTTACACTCTTTTGACAGGCTCTGACAGAGATATTAAATGTCCTGTTAATGATAACAAAACAGTGCAAGGAGGAAGACGCTTGCAAAGTATGTTTCAGCAGGTTTTCTCTCAGCCTAGGCCTGTGATTTAAGGCCGCAGGAGTGGTTGGAGAGAGAAATATTGCTGCAGGATAGCAGAGCAATGGCTTGAAAAGCATTAGTGAGAAAAGGTTAAAAGGAAGAGTCAAGAGGGATAGTGGTACTATGTTTGAGGATCATTTTACTTTCGGGGGAGATTTGACATTAGAAATGTCACAGAGCATAAGTGGGGATTTTACAGGAAGATTAGAGGACTTTGTTCGCGAAGTCAAGCCATCAGAGGAAAGTTACGGTAAGAGATTCAGTGTGAAAAGTTTAAAGAGAGGCTTTTGAAATTTTATGGATAAAAGGAGGAACAGATATTTCTACAAAAAAGATGACAGTAAGATTTCACTGAGTCATAGCAATTTTAGGTAACAGTACAGATAGAAGGATAATGCAGAGACAAGTAGGTAGGTAGGTTAATTGGGTTCAGTGATGGGGGTGAGGATTACCAACAGGTGAAATGTGAAGCGCAGAGGGAATATTTAATGGAAGAGAATCACAGAATGGTTTAGGTTGGAAAGGACCTTAAAGATCATCTAGTTCCAACCCCCTGCCATGGGCAGGGAATAAACACAGTTTAATAAAGCATGAGTTTTTAAAGCAAGCAGAACAAGTATGTGACTGAAAAAAGTTTGTATTGGGAGAAGAAACATGAAGAATTCTGACTGAATGGACTTCAAAGGGGATTGGATGTGGGAAGCAGTAGATAGGTGCACTGAGCAAAAGAGTTTCATGGAAGTTCATATAACAAGCATTGGCCAGGTGAACTCTAGAGGAAGAGGAAGAGTATGTGTGTTTGAGAGACAGGCAGGCAAAGCCAGTAGCCTCAACATAGTCTGTGAGGAGAGCTTCCAGAGATGCTGGAGAGGGTGAGAGGGAGGGGATGTTTCAATGTAGAGCACACTGGCATTGGTGGGTGCAACAAATGTTCACAGAATCACAGAACACCAGGTAGGAAGGGACCCAAAGCTCAAAGCATGATGGTAACAAGCAAACAGATGCTGGGCAGGAGTTTGCAGGTTGTCCTTTATTTCCTCAGCCTATGATGTGTTATTGTGTTCACTATTTTATTTTCCAGCCCTTGAAAACTGCCATTTCAGAAAAAATTATGGCTCAATTAAAACTGTACACAAAACCTGAATAAGGTTAGATCATATGGTTGAATCTCTAGAAGAAATGACACAAATCTCAAACAGTTTGCAACCCTTTGCAAAAGAACCAGCTTTGAAGTACCCAACCCCAAAAGGCACTTCATTTCCTCAGGATTGGAAGAACAAATGATGGGGTTTATTCTAAATTGAAAAATGTGTTTTGCCTCGCAAAGGAAACCAAGATCATCCTACCCAGTCCCGGTGACAATTTTACCTCTAAGGGAGAATCCCATTCCATAATACTGAATATATAAAATTCAATATCTTAAGGCTTAGGGACCCTTGTAATTACTCCAGCTAAAAATATAACTAATAAAATGAATTGTATTTCTAGGCCTTAAGAATATCCTGACTATTTTTTAGGTAAGAAAAAAGTGCCCTTCTAAAAATGTTTGCAAGCTATTAAGCTGTCCTCCATTGTGGCAGAGGAAAACATGCAGTGTGATACTTAAACTATTTGGGACTTTATCCCTGAAAGCTTTCCAGCACAGACAACCTTATTGAGATGCAAACATCTGACAGTCAGCATTTTTGTATTGGGCACTTAAGCCCAACCTCACTCACCACAACATAACTTCTGTTAATATATAACAGACTGTACGGAACACAAAACCTTTTTGGTGCTAAAAAAACATCCTCACAATGCTTTTTATAGATTGGAGGGAAAAAAAAAAAACCCATCCAACAGCAATGTCAGAGGCAGCTAAATCCTGGCAATGCACCTCCAACATGTAAGATAGGTGGGCAGGTAAGATGCTATGTGGGGCAAGCACGTCTAAGCTAAGGTCTGCCACAGAGAGAGGGGCCCAGGCAGCAGCTGGACAGACTAGGGGGTAAGGAAGAACTGTGAGTATCCTC
Organism: Coracopsis vasa; assembly: GCA_026283785.1. NCBI lineage: Eukaryota > Metazoa > Chordata > Aves > Psittaciformes > Psittacidae > Coracopsis > Coracopsis vasa. The sequence continues at coordinate 1,940 of JANHGB010015705.1, read as the reverse complement.
AAAACTTAAACACATTGCTATATTTCTCTATATACACACCACACTATAAGTAACAACTTTCTAGTCTGACTTTTTATTTGCTTTCAGCCAGCTGTGCTGCTTATAGGGTGTAATAGTGAGCGGAGAAATACTGGTGGTGTCACAATTATGCAATTCTCTCAAGAAAAGCTCTTCATCATATAAAAGGAAAAAAAGTAGCAGAAGGGGAAAGACAGACAAGAATTCTCATGGAGGAGTCTTTTTCTAAACTGTGTTTCCTAAAAATACAATCAGGTAGTTTTCTAACCTGAAAACTACAAGGCCAGGTTGGATGGGGCTTTGAGCAACCTGCTCTATTGGGAGGGGTTGGACCTGGCTGATCTTTAAGGTCCCTTCCAACACAAGCCATTTTGTGACTCTATGATAAGAGTGCAGGTAAGAATGTTTTTGGTGTGGTTTTTTTTCAGGAGAGTGCTTAGTCAAAAATTTTGTTATGCGAACTTTTTGTTACATGCTTGATATGCAAATAGAAATATGATCAACTTTACTGATTGATGAGTATTAAAGACTAGAACTAGTACAGAACTATGTTTTCACCATATACTTTCCTATTTACAGCTTTCCAGCATAATGCAGAACAACTAGCCCATTTAGTCTGGGAATTTTCCCTTAGCCTAACAGGTAAGAGGTTTCGTCTGCACTGAGCATCCTGATATCTTAGCTTCCATATACACAAACATTTAAACACTGCTTCGAAACCAACCACCGCACCAAAAAACAACCCTAAACCCAAACCGGAACAGAAATTGGATGAGTGAAAAGTCCAAGTAAATGAATGATCACCAGAAGGGCAGGGGAGGCTGGTAGGGTGAGACGGTGCCCACTGCTGTGGAAGACACATACCTAAGGTGAGAGCACTTACATGGACTAAGCCTGTGATTTATACTGTAGGGTGCAGAAAGCCTGCCATCGGATATTCAGAGCTCCATTTTGCTAGATACTTTTTCATCTCTATCTGTAGTACCTGGGGTTTGCCTTTGTTTTGGAGTTTGGGGTTTTTTTCTCTAAAAAGGAACAAAAACTTTTGCAAAGTTTATATTCTGAAGTGCTGATGAATTTTATTAACCAGGTGAACAAATTCAGGACTGAATCTGAAGAGAGAAGAAGGGCCATGAAAAGTGGAGAATGTGCTCCCAGCAGTGTAAACCCAAACTCTATGGATTTACACTGACTGCCATAAGTTTGTATATTGTTCCGAGCCTGCTGGAAAGGTAGTGCCAATTGCCTTCTTCACTTCCCCCAGCATACGTCTCATAAAGCAGGATCAAACAAGCCATAAATCCATTGAAAGCAGTGATATCCCCAAATAGCACAATTTTCAGGGTGCTATTACGACATGGTGAATTCAGCCAAACCAAAAGAGTAGCTTTGGCCATTTGATCAGCTGCTCTGATGAACAGATACTGCATACTCCCATTGTATTCTCTGCATGTTCCTTATTCCTAATAGTTAACCCAGTTACGTTTCCCCACTAAAGGCTGTGTTATTTATATACCCGACAAGACATCTTTCAAGCCTTGGCCGTGAAACCCCTCAAATCCTTGTTTCTCTTATCACGAAAACACGGGGTCCTTCCGCCTGTAGGAGTGAACACCACTACACGACTGCGCTCTGCCCACCAGAGGAGCGGACGAGGCAAGTTCTCATGCTGCGGCGGCGGTTAACTCCAGGCTCTTCCCACCGCGCACCGACCCCGCCGAAGGACGGAGAGACAGCAGCGACAGCCACCGCTTTTTCAGGCGAAACCGGCGCCTCTGCCCCCCATGACAGCCAAAGAATGACCAAGCCGGGCTTCACGTACGGCCTGTCACCCTGCCGCTGACAGCCGCGGGCGGGGCCGGGCAGCCGCACCGCCCCAGGGCCGACCCCCGGCACCTGCCCCGCCGTCAGCAACCCTACGC
>JANHGB010015703.1:0-24535 GCA_026283785.1 Coracopsis vasa | reverse complement strand
TCCTTGCATTCTCTCCTACCACTTCTCGTGCATCTGCCTTTCTACAGCACAAAGCTATTTATAAAGAAAAAACAACCATAATGTAGCCATCTACACTGCATATTATCCTCTATAATTTCATTTCTACCTCACCCATGTATTCTGAGCGTGCCACAAGTTACAGAGATTCCAGAAGGGACATTAGGTGAGTTCCAGATGTAAAGTGAAGGTAAGCTTGTAGCTATACTCCCCAGAAGATAAGAACATCCAGCTCTTAACTGGCCATAAGAGGCCAGTTGAAAAGGCAAGCCAGACATACTGAGTTACGAATACTGCAGATTTAACTTGAACTAGAAATGAGGGGAAATTACTTTTTTTAAACTGTTTTTGAGTAATTATAGCCAACAGTATTTAAAATTAGGGTTCCTGTGAGTTGTTGCTTCCCCAACTTATGTTTATACAGATCAAATCATCAGCATTTTTGCTGCTGAATCCTACACTGTTTGAAGGGCATTTACTGCAGACCAGGACAGAAGAGGGTTGGGGGAAGAATCAGGCTGGTTACCTCCTCCTCCTTCTCCTCCTGACCTGGGAGACTGGGACCCAGAAGAGGTTAGCTGCTTCCTAATTAATTTGATTTTTAAAGTTGTTCTTCTTATTAAATGACACTCAAATTAGCAGCATTTCTTGCCAGCCAATTGCTTTTATTACTTGTTAACTCTGGAAATATCTACTCAACAAGAACACGTTTTTCTATCAAGTCAGCTGGGAAGTTTATTTCTCCCGTCATTACATCAGATTATTATTTTACAGTTACAGACAGATTGTTATCAGCCTTCAGAGGCTTTAAAAATAATACAATATGGTTCCTGGCATTCCCAAGCAGGCTGAGAAATGCCACCCACACCATTAGCAACACATTTTTTACACAGCAAGCAAGAAGATTTGTTCTACAGGTGGTTTGGAGTTAATTCTGCAGTAAAACCTGGCACAGAACAGGATCACAAATGCACTAACGCATGACACTTTGGTACTGAAACTTAGAGCAAATCTGCAATGCCTTTGCTGCTCCCTGGTGAGAAACAGGATCACTTCAAATATCCTTAGGGTATCTGACTTAGGACACTTCACTAGTACATGACTACAGCTGTACTCCACTATCAGAATGCCCTTAGTATTAACAAGATTAGGCATTACAGAATACTGCAAGGATATACTCCGCTGAGGAAAAGCCTAAAGCTATAAGCACACCATCTTGCCGATGCAGTTGCACATTGCTTCCTAAATCTCTATGTACAGAACTGTGAAGAGGAGCTACATATCCCACTTCTAAATAACCCTCCTGGCATGTACAGAGTGCCTAGGAGTTGTTTGTGACAGGTGAAGATAACATGACTTTCCAATTTAATTATTTTCTTTTAAATCCACTTGACTGCCTAAAGAGACAGCACTATTATACCTAAGGGACACAGTGAGTGTTCCTGATTTATACATACTCAGGGTTCCTAGAGGGAAGTTTTGGTTTTCGACAGTGACTATAGTTTCAGCTGACACTCGAGGAGCTGTCTGCTGAGCAGAATAAACAGGTTTTTAAAAATGCCAAGGCAAACGTCTCTAATCCATGGGATCTCAATGCACAGAGAAAAAGCTTTCAGTACAAAATGTAGAACCTGTGGGAGAAGATAACTTCCTATGTGCAATGACAGCAAGCATCTGGAACAGTCAGCTCTGGACACAGGCAACCATCTAGTAGTGAGTAGTGAGGCAACCATCATCTTAGCAGCCATTAAGAGGGAATTACTCCTGCATTATCATTAGTACTGGAGACATGGGACTCGTTCATATATCAGATGAGCCAACAAGTAGTGCAAGAGTACCTGTCTGCATTCCTGACTTCTGCTGAACTGCAAACTGCTAATACACTTTTCACATCTAAGCAAAGGCACAACAGTGTTCCAGAAAATACAGAACCAATTAGCAAACTTGGGACTTTTCAAGTTGGTTTGAAAAGAAACAAAGTACTACTTTTAATAACTAAAAGCTTTTACAAAGTCATAAGAGCTAAGAGTCAGAAATACATTCTGCTCTGTATGCAGGAGCCTTTGCAATAGCAAACAAAGTACTCTTTCGAAGGTGGTGGTGATGGCAAATATTTTACTACTAAAAGGTAAATTTTATTCTGGATTATTATGTTCAGCCTGAGAATGCTATCTAAGAGCAGCAGTTGAAGAGACTCAGAAACATGTAAAGCCATGGAAAGACTTCTAGGTGAGGGGACACTACAAGATTTGCAGTCACAGCCAGAAGACACTTGTGGGCTTCTACAGTTACCGTCGCAGTGGAAATCAGAAGAACATGCCATTAAAATGAACCCCAGTGATTGAAGTTACAATACTTCCCCCTCCCTTTCAATACATTAAGTGACACCAAAACTCAAAATCACAAGACACTGAGACCAAGAGGTTAAAACAAAGGCTGGACAGCCAGGCAGCTCTGGAGTTCTATAAACTGCCTAAGGACACTGGGTACCAAATATACACAGAAATAAAATTATTAAGGAATATTTTCATCTACTGGCTCATAAGTTATTTTACCTATCCATAAAAAAAGCACCACTATGAACTGTTAAAAGACTAGTTATGGTTATTCCTGCCAAGGAAAAGTTTCATATTCCCATCTGGCCAGCAAAGTCAAACATCTTATAAAAGGTGCTGCCTTCTCTGTGACACAATTTTGAGCACAGACAGAAGTTTTCACTGCTAAGAATTCTTTAAAGTTCTCCATCAGTCTTTAGTCATAAAACCTAGAAATTTTGGTCAATCTTTAGTTGTTTAGTTAAGCTCAACATACTCATTTCACGTATTCAATTGCAGCAAATGGAACATGAATCTGAAAGTTTATTACAACCATCTTAATTTTTTTAAATTCTTAATCAGCTAAATGCAATCCTGCTAAAATTCCTACATCATTATTTGAATTAGCAACAAAGCTATTCTTGAACAGAGCAGTAAGACTAACTTAATGGCCCAAAGACGGCTCCAGGCTTGAAGCAGAAATTATACATTGGTCACCCTGAATTAGCAGTTGTCATAGGGATGTTGGAGACCATTATTCCCTGTGTGCACATGTAACTCCTACTAACATTAACGGGGTTACCAAACACATTGAGAGGAAAGCTTGCCCCATTATGTGAACATTGTTGCAAAAGATTAACTGATCTCTCATGCTAGACGGATGGAATGTTAGTTTTCAGCACTGATTCACTGAAGAATATAAGAGCACATGCTGCTATTAAATGAATGGATGGCACAGACAGGGACTGAAAGCCTGTGTTTGTGAAAAAAGAGACTACAAAGATCACTACCATACCCTAGGAATCCTTTCCTTCAGAGTCTGGAAAAACTACAGGTCTGGGAACGAGGCTACATGGATTTCATCCAGGTTTCTGCCATGGACGTATGCATGATCAACCACACACACAGTTTAATCTCTTTAGGGAACACTAATGCCATCTAACACAGGCACCATCTAATATGGTGTCCATATTAGAAGCCTGCGCGCTTCATATAGTCAACAGACCCTTTGGAGGGCTCACAAACCTAGCTGTACCACTTTCCACCGAGTATTAACTAAGCCCAGACTGATGCTGCAAATACTTAGATATAAATGGTTATATTTACACTAACAGTAAAATACAGACTGCTTTTCTTCCAAGTCTGCAGGAGTAAAAAACACTGAGGAAGTATCAAGTGAAAATCCACTTAATACCTCTCATCTGAGTAATGGCACAACCGCACAGTATATACAGACGTCAAGGCTACTCAGGGTCACCCTTCCTGATGAATGAAACTGAAAATGAAGGAGCAGATCCCTGAAAAATGTATTATCTGAAGGGATATCTCACCACCAGATTTTGTAGCAAAGACTTAAAGCAAGGTCGTAAGATTGAGAAGTCTGAAGGACTAAATACCAGAAGACAGCATGCACTCTACCTTCCTGGAGCATCTGCCATATATCAATACCCATGGGCACATTTAAGAGGCAGAATGTGACTATTTAGAAGCATTGCAGTCACATGGTGGAGCAGAAGAACCCAAAAAGTACAGCACATGTGAGTGGCACAAGCAGGTCAGCGGAGTATGCGGGACGATGGTATTTCTCAAAGAGCAAAAAAGATAGGCAAAAAGAGTGGCCCATCATTGTGTTATGCTACTTTTAAGGCAGTCAGTCATTTCACCTTGATACATTTTGTGTATGTATTAATTTAGTAGGACTACAATCCAAAGTTTGATACCACATTTAGATATCTGGAAAGGGGCGATAACAGTACTTTGTTTTCCTGGCTTCACAATATTGCTGTAAAATAAAAGACTGGAGTGCATTTCAAACTGTGCATAACACAAGAAAAGTGCTCTAAATAACAAAATGCTTTTCTTTGGTTGAGCTTTTTCGTATAAATGCATACAATAAAAGTAAGAGCACATAAATAGCTGATAAGCAGCAAAAAGTGTATGTAATGATGGAGGATTCTTGACTCACATGAATAACTTCGATCCATATGAACTTTGAGAGAGAAACCCCCTGAGTTTAAAAAGGCAGTATTTTTCAGGGGGGCTCTATTTTCCTGTTGCTTCCTGAAAGAATTTCTAAGCCACTGGCACGAGGGGAAAATTGTCCATGGCCATAGAGGCGTAAACAAGTTCTTTCCCAAGCATACTCATCAGAAATTCTTCTCCTACTGCAATAGTGGACTTGCTTTTCCTCCCCTCAGTTAAAGAAATGATGGTAGCCTAAGAAGTGCAAAATTAGGTGTACAGAGAGCTAGCTTTGCAGCTGACGGCTCAAGAGCCAGAAACATTGCAGAGCACTACACACTTCCAGACCAATTAATCAAGGCAGTATGTTTCTTCCTTTACCTTTCACCCTCCTCCAAAAGGCAATTAAAGGTAGCAACTCAAAACCACAGAAAAGAGCATTTCTCTAACTCAGATAAGAGATACTCTAAACCCCCTGTTCAGTGGTAACCATTTTCATTATATTTCACTAATGATTAATTATAGCCATTATATTCAATTTCAAATATTTTCATTATTTAGTTTTAATAGTTCATCTGGTCTGCTGTAATAATTAATTGGATAATAAGGACCTAACCAAGTCCATAATCCTACTATGATAATTAAAGGGCTAATTAACACACGAGGCTACCTGCAAAAAATCTGATTCCTAAATCAAATGGTATTGAAAGAGAGAACTTCAGCCCAGGATTCAAAATCTGAGGATCTTCAAGCAAATTATTCTTCATGTTTTCAGATGTTTGACTTGTGAGCTGAGGTGTAGTAACATTAAAAAATAGATCAAATTTTTAATATTAAACTCTTTATTAGTGACTCATAGCAGAAACCAGGTGCTACTTGATAAACAAGTTGGCAGAAAACATGGATCAACTTAATTTATTTCTGAATTAGAAGTAAAGTGTCTCTCTGGTCACTTGTTTTGTTTCTTTAATCCCCTTGAAATGATGACTGTGAATACTTTGGTTGTGTCAGATGGTACACCTTGGTTTTCTTGGCTCAAAATGCTAGAAACCAGTCTAGCTTATGAAGGACCCAAATGCTTGATTCTACCTTTGCCCTTTGCCTCCTGGCAAAATGTTGCAGAGAAGCAAATTAATAGAACAAAAAATTACTAAAATTACTAAAATACTAAAATTACTTCAAGGAGAACCTTACAAATGAAATGATACCTCCAGGAATGCCATGACTGGGACAGAATCAAAACTGGGTATTAGTAGGTTTTGATAGGCATCCAAGGGAATGCTCTCTCAAGGAAGAGAGGCTTAAAGAGTATATTCTTTGGGAAGGGAAATACAACCACAAGCTTTCCTTATCCTGGTAATTAATCCAATATTTAAGCATCAAAAGTGTTTTCCAAAACTACATTTAAAAATTATTTAAAAGAGTGGTTAAAACTTCATTGGCCTGACTTAGTTCTCTACAATGTAGTGATGCTGAGAAGAACAGAAAATTGGAATGGCTGTTCAAACACCTACCAGATGACTCTAAAGGTCAAACCAGTACACTTCACTATCGGTTTTCATGAGTACTATGCAACTCATCTGAAATTCTACTCTCAAAGCAAAAAGACTAACACAGTGTTTTATAAAGTGTTCCTCTTTCCCCTCTCCAACAGTTACGAGAACAGCAAGGGAGAAATCAGACTTGCACAGAATTAATTGTGACTCATTAAGTGGAGCTTTTTAAGAGTCAATGAAACAGTATTCACCTAATATAGCTCATCACGTCAAAAAAAAGCAGCCTCCTGGGCATGGCAGCTGCACTGCCTCTCAAAAACCTCCCTCTGCACCCACAGGGATCATCACTGCTAATTCCATCTCACACACTTTATAAGCCTTCATTCAAAGCAAAGCATTAGGAAGCAATAATATTTTATAGCAATCTGTTTCTTACTACCCACATTGCATTTCTCTATGTAACAGGAATTTACCTGTCTGAATGAGAAAGACTGAACTTTTCATTAGTCAAATAACCTACCTCATCTACAATTATCAAGCAAAATAGAATCATCAGCCACTTTTGTACCACAGATGTACTTGGGAAGAGAAAACAGATGCACTAATGACCTCTCAGATCCCTTCTAAGCTTCCCATAGGTCACTTCTGTGTATTCCACCCCTGTAAACAAGCAGCAGTGTGACATCCCTACAGGGAGTTTACTCTCTGCAGTTAACCATGAAGGAGTAAAATTTAGATAATAGCTCTTTCTGTCATTATTCTTATTCCAATCTGAAACAGCTCCTAATAATGAATCTCTACTGCAGCAATTTAGGGTAATTTTCATATTTTTTGAAACAACTTCCTAGTGTATATTCAAATTGTGGTAAGATGAACACTTCCTTCAGAAGGCCCTGTATGGACTGCTACAAACTATAGATCATTTTGAGATGAGCATTAGGCCTGAACATACTGCAATTTCTTTCTTTTTTACTATGGTGAAGCTTCAAATAGGAAAGACACCTTATTAATCTACATTTGTATACATGGTACACAACATACCTGCTGTTAAACCAAAGGTAGTAATTTTGCTAGAACTGCACAGAAGCGAAAGTTCAGTTGAAAAAGAATGATTTGGATATACATTTATGTGATTCAGTGATCTTAAAAACTATACATAGGGAAGAAACATCAACTGAGAACATATGTAGCCTATTCTGCATGTTCAGCAAGGCTGGTCTCTCTTGGTGTTTAAACTAGAGCTGGATAGAACAAATCATACAGCTACTTCACAAAAATGAGGGTTGAGTTTTAAAGCAGATAAAGAGACCCATACATATACATATATATATATGTTCATTAGGAAAACTGTGCCAACAGCAGGCAATTCAGATCACGTTTCAAAGACACTGCTTCAGGATAAATCTTGTTATAAATATTGCCAAGCGGAAAGACACACAATAGCATGAAAACCCTTGTAAACATTCTAGAAGAAATACACGTTCAGGTGAAGCCAAATGAACTGAACTGCCTGGAACTCATTTTAAAAGCATCAGACTTTCTCCCCATTCCCCCTCCCCCATACCTCCCTTCATTTTTCATTTCCTAGTTGCAAATTTTCCAAAAGGCAGATTCCAGATCCTGCTGAGCTCTGCCCTGAACAAGCAGCACTTCCTTGTCTCTTCAACCTCTTTACTAAGGTGTTGCGAATCTCCAGGTACCAAGCTTGGTTTATTTCCACTTACCTCATCAGCAGTAGCAGAGCTCCCAACTCATCCTAGGAAATAGTTTTCTGCTGTTTCTATTTTTCTTGCCCCATCTCTTGACCTGAAGAGCTCTGAGCTTTGCTGCTTGGGTCCTTGCAAAAGACCAGAATCTGGTATTGTCAAGCTCTTTCCCTGACCCTCCACCAGTAGAACTCCAAAATAACCTTATCAGACCTGCACATTATCAGTCTCAACCTAGTATTTCATAGGCTTCCAGCAGATTTACCAGAAATACTGTGCATTTCAGGAGGCAACGACACTGATGAGCAATAGTTTGCTTTTTAGTACGGAAAAAAGAAAACTGCTCCCATGACTTCTGGGCATTGAGAAAAGGGGCAGTCTTTCATCTCAGTCCCATTCCTAGTCAAAGCCTAGATACATGCCAAGTTGTTTTGCTTGTCTCAGCAGAATAAAAACCCAGCAGGATGAGCAGCCTCAGTGGTGTGCTGGAGCATGGGCTGGCAAAGGTTGCTTGCTGCCCTTCTGAGGCACCACTGTCAGAAGAGTGACTGCAGAGAACTGTCCAGGCTCTGAAGTAGCACTAAATGCAGTGTGAATGGTGAGCAGAGCAAAATCATGCTCACAGTTACATACCCATGAAGAAGGCACACATGCTCCAAAGAGAAGATAGAAGACAAAACATCAGCAGCTGTCACCCACTGAATAATGAGAAAATGTGTTAAGTCTTCAATTGTGTCATTAAATAATGCTGCCTTTGCAGCCCCTCCTTAAAGCCTCTAATGGAGACTAATCTCCATACTATTTTTTGCTGAAATTTTCCAGGAGCACGCTGAGGCACCTCCCAAAAATGGAATGTTTCAGCCCAGTGTTTCAAAGTCATAAGGAAATGGGGAGCTGGTTTACAATGCAAAACACCTGACAACCATAACAACCTATTCATTAATGCACAAAAGCACTACAGCAGAGCACTATTCTGCTTCAGTTCTCTTTTTCTCAGAGCCCAGTTCCAGTGTCTAGTGTGACAGTGGCAAGGTGCTTCCTCTTCCATAGGTTGCAGTGCTTGGTTTGTGCTGACTGCCAGCAGCCCTGTCAGTGCTCAGTGAAAAGGGAAGTCATTCAGAAAGACTTTCCTTAGGTGAGCAGTGGTAAAGCCCTGACTGGGTGGGGCCTCACTGCAAAACCCGCCCTGACCAGGTCCAGAACAAATGTGTATTTCTGAAAGGAAGAAAGGCTATTTTGTAAGGCTGTGCAATTGAAGCACATTTTACTGGGCCATAAAGAGGAGACTTCTACCTGCTTCTACACTAAGAAAACATCAAAGAGGAACACAGGCTCCGTTTATCATCTGCCTTCCTGAATTCATCTACTTCAGTCATATTCTTTCTTTCAGTGTTAAATGGGCTTAAGTTTCAGCCACCTGAAGCTAGCCATAAGAATATTAGCTCTTATTAGTCTATCCTACTATGTTATGCCACTGTTTTCTGGCATACCTTGTGTAGCTCTTTGGTTTATTTTAAATTTGCTTTCCTGTAAATTTAGACAAGAGTTAAAAAAAAGTAAAGGAAATAATACACACTAAGTCTCTATTCAAGGGCATCCCCTAGAGCTTTGAGAATGAGTGAGCAGAATTACAACCCTCTGCCAGGATCAAAGCCTTCCGTGAAGCAGAAGAAAAGTATAAAGGTGTTCTGTCAGGTTGGACTGCTTCAGGCATATGCTGCTCTGTGACAAGTCAACAACTCTGTATTTATCTCTGGGGGAGAGTTGTGCTGTCTCTAAGGATGGTTCAGCTGAAGACGCTACAAGGGAACCTGTTACTAGCACAGAAGAAACCAAGAGCCACTGGTTTTAAAGAGAAATATTTGTAAAGGTACATGGCTTTTGACTACTTCTGCAGTAAAGGATCATGACTGCTGCATTTTGTAGAACCAAAACATTACAGCCAGTGTCGGTAAGACCTAGCTGAGGACCCTGACAGATGCCAAATGTGCTACAACTGAGGCCCCAGATACCCTTCCCAGACAAAAGTTGCTTCAGGCCTCCACATTAGTAGATATTCAAATAGACCTGCTCAGCTTCACGTGCACAGCACTACATGAAGTAAAATAAAGACTCAGTCTGCCTTCCTTGGAAACAGGAGGGACCTTTGTTACCCAGACATTTATCTTTTGAATAACTATATTTTATCCTAGAGGAAAAAAGCTCTACAGCATTTACAGTGTAGACCTTTACTGCGTACTATGCTAGCTTTTTAAGTATGTTTTGCAAGAGAACAAGGAACAACTGGCTACAGCACCTGCATTTGAAGAAAAGGAGCTGGAAGAGAGATCTTTATCTAAAGGGAGTTACTAAAATGGTATTTTCCTTATTTCATATGAAAGGCTTGTGTTACAAGGACAAGCTAAAGTGCTACCTGAGCTTTAACTCAATTTGACACAACCCATGGTAGACCTTTTTGCCTAACATGGCAAAAAAAGGAGCAGAAGCTTTAGAATCAACTACTGCAACATTAGGGGGGAGGGAGGGAGAGATAAAATTACATTTCTCAATTAAAAACAAAGTCTACAGCACTTTTTACCAGTCTTATTTCCTGCACACACATGTTAGTTCTAATCTTTTCTAACAGAGTTGTTAAGAAATGGATAGGTACTTATTTACAACTATGATCATAGAGTCCATCTCTTTATAACTGCATGAATCCCAACTGTAGCACTTAATCTTCTTGTATAAATACCAGGCATATTTCTCCCATAAGAAATTTGTCTTAAGCACTTAAAATTGTTGTTATACTATTTAAATGAGAAGCATAAAAATGTGATACAAAATGTAAATCAGTATTAAGAAGTGGCTGGAGAACAGTTGTTTTGCTCTGTATCTCACATCTTCAAAATGGAAATCTGAAGCAGCGAAAGATTGACTCATAATAGCAATTAAATGAATATATAAGTAGGCTGCAATTAATTAAGCAGATACGTTGCTTTTTTAAACTTCCCTTCTGTATTGTAGTCTTCCTTTTTAATCTCATTTTGTTCAGTCCAACTCTTCTGACAGCTGTTGACAGCAATATTCCAAAATACCACAGGTTTTCCTGCAGAAAACCCTACTAATACTGACTGTTACATCCAGTGGTGCATGTCAATGTGATGACTCACATCTCATTTCATTTTAATCTCCTTTCCCCTCATGTCAAGGACCTGAAGTTTTACAGTTTCATTAAAGCCTGCTCCTTTGCCCTCTTTCATACACCTAAGACTAAGCAGAGCAAGTAGAACAAGCCCACGGTGGCTGTCACCAGCAGCACTTGAGCTGTTGTGATAGCAGGTTTTAACAATTGACAATTTCCCAAGAGTTTAAACAAAAGGAAAGAGATAAGAACAACTCTCACTAATGCCACTCTCCTTGACACAGAGTAGTAAGGTTTAAGAAGTATCCCATTTCCTCTTTCCTTTTGCTTCCTTCCCTACAATGTTAAATTTTGTAGAAATTAGAGGAATAGCCACATTCCCATTTAAAGCTGTGCATTGAACAGAACCAAAATAGACATTCAAATCTAAGACTTAAAGTTGTGTTTTTATACATTCCTGTTCAAACAGAATGACTACACGTACTTGGGCCATGATTAAGGCTGCTCTGTCATTTATGTTATTTAAGATAACCATACCAGTTTATTTTTTCATTAGTCATTTAAAAGTCAGACCAATTTATCTTGTCATGTGTCCTGGTAGAGACTCTAACTCCACTTGAACAGATAAAACATACTTCTCTTATACATTTTCATTAAACATCTGCAGCTACCTCTAACTTAGATCGAGTTTGGATACTTAAACACAGGCATACGAACTCCAGCGTGCAGGCAGGCCTCCAAAACATCTACTCTTCTGAAACACAAAATCCGCCCCCTTACACACACCCCAAAAAAAAACACACAACAAAGTTCCTAGAAATTATAGTACTTCCTTCGGGACTAATAGTCCTAAATCAAGTACTATGCACAGTTACAGTTCAAGAGATGGCGGGATCTAAAAATTTGCTCTCGTGCTGGTGATATTCTTTGACATTTGTAGACGTACACCTACAAAAATGCAAAGCTACAGCTGTAACATGAACCCAGTTCTCATTCAGCCAAATAAACATGAAAGAGGAAAACATGGTATGCTAGCCTATGATACGCATTTTCCACAAGCAAATCAAAGCTAGTTGATATAGGCACTTGGACATTTATGAATATAGCTTACTTCCTACTCTAAAGTTCTTAACTTGATGATCTCTATCCTACAGCCACCACAGTGGCCAGGTCATTGGTGAACTTAATAGAGAAGAGCAGCATTTCTTCACAGAGATTGAAACAGTTTGGTTTTGCGAAAGCTTATTTACAATATAATTATCTTCTGACAGTCAAATTAATTCCAGGTTTGTTTTTTACTATGTTGCAATGAAAAACAACTTCAACTCTGAAAACATCAGGTAACTGTCACGCTATATTTAACTACCACGTTTCACTTCTGAGGAAACATCATTTGAATAAACAGATGATGTAGCTGTTGGGCTGCCATCATCAGTAGAAGCTGCAGAAGTACACATTTGATTCTGAAAATGGCAGACATGAAGGATACGAAAACAATATTTACTACTGAGCATTTCCAGAAGCAAAACCGGGGTTATACTAAATCTTAATTTGTCTAATTCCTCCACTCAATAACATAGTTTTATTGTCAGGCTTGCTTGGATTCCCAAGAGCTAAATAAAAAGTGAATCTTGCTAACAGACTCTCAATTAATTTCAGCAATATCTGTTCCTACCTCCTTTGTTCTCTCCCCTGAAATTCCTGAGAAAGTGAATGTACAATTTTGGTTACTTCATCAAATCACTTCTGTAGCTGGGAGGCTATTGAAAATAGAATGTCATGCTATTTCAGGAACATGAACACCACTAGCCAGCTATTGAGTCAGTGTTGTTTAAACAGCTAGCATGGAATGAAAAAGGCTATGAAAATAAAGAAAGAGTATTCCAGTAGATCCAAAGCAGTGCAAATAGAAGGACTGTAAAGATGTTTCTGACACATGTCTTTACCTGTATCAGAAGTTCAACTTTACAAAAAATGGATGTCACACTATGAGAGAGGCACTGTCTTATTTCCAAGAATTGCTTTAAAACTGCAACAGGTAGGTATTTTCCAAACTACAACAGAATTTTCATCTGCTTAAGCACTCAAGCAAATAGCATTTCAAATTCCCAACTAGTACCAAGAGGGAATGAAAAAGTAATCATAGACAATATTTCCTTAGCTGGTTATACAAGTTAATCATAATTCAAGAATGTTGACTATAATTTTGATGCTACACTCAGGGATTACTTTAAGATTCTAAAAGTGATTGGTTAGATTTCATTTTGTCCTTGCTTATAGTTCACTCATGTACACACAGAAAAATAACAGCCGTAAGCAATCAGTTCAGCAACACTTAAAAGAGCATTTCCACACAACTATTTCTGATACACAGAAAGGACTGTGATAATTATTTACTTCAGCACTTCTCAGTGTAGTAACATGAGGATGGATACGCAGAAAAAGGCTTAAGCTCCCTTGAAAACCTTCCCATCAACATGCTGCTGCACTACAGTCTAGCGAAGTCAGATCAGTTGCTAGGACAGGTTAAAATATGGCAAGCAGGAAAACCCCACTACTGACATAATAGTCTCCTCATAGTTCAGTGTCAGAATCTTAGTGAACTTTAAGAAAAATGATAGCATTTTATGTACAACCATCACCGAGGCAATGACAGTATGGAAGTAGTGAGCAAAATGAAGGCACAAAAGAAACACTAATAAGATAAACTGAATAAAAATCAGACTGTAAAGATATCAATGGGAACTGTCTTCCAAGCATAATGCAGTAAAATAAGAACGTCAAAGGTCATATATTACATTGGACAGAGGGAAATACGCTTTATTTGTTAACAACACATTTACACAGTAAGGAGACCTACCTAGCTTTCTATAGACACCACACAAAATGATATATTTTTCACTTTGTGACAGCCTGGTTTTGATTAGGAGCAAAAGTTCTGTGCATTACAACCAGAAAACTTTCTCTCTGTGTTTACTAAACATCTGGCACTAACAGCAAAACAGATTAGATGATTTTCTTTAGAAGGTCCAGTGTCAGATTCGCACACTCTACCTGCTAACCTGAGATATAAGTGTCACAACAGAGCATTCCAATCCGCAAGTAGAAAGGTCTTGGCTCAGCCTTTAGCCTCACACGTCTTAGGTCTCCGAGTGGAACAAATCCCCAGACCAAGTTGCTGGCCAAATTTTTTTCCGTATCTTCTTTCATGTTGTTTATAGAATTATAAGCAGCCCTGTGCCCTCCTTCCTTCTAAGTGAGATGTAACTGCATTTTATTTGCATTGCAGCTGGCTGTGATCATAAAGCTTCTATACTTCAGTGATAATGAAAAGAGTGCAAGATTAGAGAGCTGCATGTGAGTAGAACCTTCTTGCCACACACAAAGCCAGTATTCCCTACACAGAAGTACTATTACAGCATCTTTCTAAGCCATAGGTTTTACAATGGAGACCAAGTAGCACAATCAATTTCAATGATATCATTGTGCATAGCATGCAGATATCTTACCAACACACTCTGGACCATTCACACCCATGATGTTTTATCCAAAAAATTAAGCATGCAGACAGCTTCAGTCTACCTAAAAAGGCACCCAGGAAATGACAAATAATCTGAATTACATGTTACAGCTGTAATAATGAACTGTAAATAGTAAGTGATTGTAATGGTTATAAACTTCCTCAGAGTATTCACCCAGGAGTTGGTTTTAAACAATTTTTATCATCCTTTCAGCAATGAAAAAAGCAGCACCCTAGAAAAAGAAGCTTAACTTCAGAAGCCAAGTTAATGAATGCATACAAATTGAGATTCCTCCCCACTCCTCTCAGAGGCAACACTTCCTGCTCTTGCAATTTTATCATGACTCTCACTATTTTTAGTGCTTTTCTTTGAGTCTCTGCTGCTGGAATCATGCCTGAGAGTCTTAGCATTAATTTTAAAAGAAAAGATTTCCCCTCCCCTCCATCCTTGTAAAATCCTGACAGTGTGAAACCAGTGCAGCCTGCAGGCTGAAAAAGTAGAAAAAATACAAGAAATGCAGGGTGGGTTTTGGTTTTGTTTAAATAACCCCTCGTGACTTCTAAGGCGATTCCTTGAGTGACAGGAGGTAAATAATGCATCAGCTCCCCAGAGCTGACTGCTCACTGGAATCTCTCCTGAGCAGCTGTAAGGCACATCAGCATTTTTACATGGACAAAACATGCAATGCCACTTTCACTGCTCTTTCTATGCAGTGGATATTCCTACTCTTCAGAGTGCTAATCCAGTTCTCTGAAAAGTCCTACTCTTAAAGAGAACACTTGAGCTTTTGAGCTCAATACATTTTTGGTTTACAACAAGATAATTTCCTTTTTCTTCCCTGAAAAGATAATTATTCTGTAACTAAGAGGGCCTTGCGTGAGAAGGTAAAACTAAGAATAATATATACTTTCAAGAAAGGTGCAAATACACATTAAGGACTATGACATCAGGCTTCTCTAGGGGAATATGGTGCTTTTACATTCATCTTAACATAACCACTTGCTTTTATTTATCCATGCAGCTGGAATTTGAACTGGGAAGTTAAATCGATTATCTCCTTTTTTATGATTGAGCAGCTTTTTCAAAAAGCTCCCACTAGATGGTGCCACCGCTTAAAGAACTCAGAACCCGACTGCACGGCCCGTGCCGCTTCCAAAGTGCGCTGCGACAGAGGGAGACAACACAACCAAAGTGCGTCTTCTATAATGTGTCTGTCAAAACAGCAGTCAAAGTAGCTTTCCCCTAGGGAAAATAATTAACTCCTTTCTTTGGCATTTCTTTTAAACAGGAGGGAACACCAGCTGCTTATCTGAGGGAAAACTGAACAGTAATGGAATCACTGTGGCTCTCTGACTGAGAGCTACAGGAGGAGAGGTGACCTCCACTGCAGATCAGGGTAGAGAGAATGCTATTCTTGGACTTGAGAAACTCAAGTTCAAATCCCCCTTCTGCTGGACACACCAAGTCAGCAAACCCAAAAGCAAGCCCCCTCACCTCATTGCACCTCAGTTCTTACCTGGAAGTAAAGCATAGGAAGTTCTGAGCTTACTTTCTTAGTTGTGAGTTCTAGCAGAACTAGAAGGCTAAAATGTATGTTCTTCCAAAACACATTTTTAATCATCATCAGTAAACAGATTATAACCAAATATGAGTAATGTGCATTTAAGCCTATAAGAAAAAGGGAAGTATTGAGGTAACATTAGAATTCAGTCATGTAGACAAGGTAAATTTTCTATCAGCTAGTAGACGTCAAACAGACTATTTAGTTAATCAGGTAAGTGAGATAACACACAGAAAGCACACACCTTCATTGCACAGGGAAGAAACCTCCACCCAGCCAGAGCTCCCCTCCACATGAACACTGGAGACAAAAAAGGGAAAAAAATGCTGAGTAAACACATACACCTACGAAATAAACCAGGAACTGCTACAGGAACTACGAGAGATCCCTTACAGCACATGGGAGGAAGGACACTAGGTTAGGAAAGATCTGAAAAAGAAAGGAGACTGAGCCTAAGATATTAAGAACTAAGACCTGAAAACCAAACCTGAGAAGACTCTTTCCACTCAGGATGCATCATAGGATAAAACTGCTCCAGGAGATGAGAGGACCTCCTCTAACTAAGCTAAAACTTTGGTGGTAGTATCATCAGGGTGCTTTCTTGGGGTGAAAGAGATTCAAGATTGTGGCTTTCACTACAGGAAAGAACATTTCTTGGATATACATAATACACTCAGCTGATAAGCCTCTTACTGCTCTGATCATATTTACTCTGTTTTAAACACAAGAAACCAAAAGAACAAAACCAAAATAAACACGTTCATCAGGTCTGTAACTCTTTGCCAGCTTGTCAAAGGGAAATGGAACTGGTAACCTCAGAAAAGTACCACAGGATTTCTCAGGAATTCAACTGCCTCAAAGGAATAGCATTGAGCTGCACTAAACAAAGTGTGTTACAAATGTCAACAGTATAAACAACAGACATGAATCTAGCTGCAAAGAGATAGAATGAAAGTCCAATGATAGTTCAGTCGCTTGATTATCCATGGGGGAAAATTAACAATAATAATTCAGTTACAGTCAGTTCCTTTTTCATATACAATGAAGTAATGCAGCTATATAGTTACTAAACAGCTTCACTAGATAAAGTACAGCAATCATGATGTAGCTTCTTTGTGTTGGTACTATTCCCATAGCAAATAGAAGATAATCTCCATTTAAGGATAATCAGAAAACAATACAAATAAATACTGAGGACACATCTACACTGCAAGGCCTTTACTAGCATGACAAGTAATCTACTAAGATATAAAGAATGGACTATATCCCTACAGCAGAATAGCTGCTGACCAACCCCTGTACTGAGGGGCACTTTATCCTGAAATAAACTGTTATGCCACCTGCTCGAGTACCACGAGCAGAGCTGATCTAGTCACGTACTTCTATGCTGGTAAAATTATGTTTACCTTCGAGGGTTTGCCAAGATGGGTATTTTGCCACACCGAGCCTATACTTGTGTTCACACAAACATAAGTTCTCCCTATGGTTAATGAAGTGACATCTTCACTATTGTCATCCCAAAGCTGACTACACTTCACTTCCTCTGAGGTGGAGGATGAAGGCATTTCAGCAAGTTCTGTCCTTTTTAAGATGATAGATAATATTAACATCTAAACTGGATGAGAATCCTATTCTACTTACTCACTTTTCCTTTCTTAACAAAGCTCCTGACACTGGTTGTAAACTTGGCCTCCATCCTCTTTGTTCTCATGCTGCCGGAGACATGACAAAACATTCTAACTGCAGATACTACACAAAGTAGGGGACCAGATGAAGAGAAACAAGGAACAGGAGACTCCAGACAACTGAATCCCAGCCTCAGCTAAACCCTATATCTGTTGTGGGAAAGTCATCTTCGCTGCCCTATGAGCACAAATGCTGGCAGTTCTCTTTAGAGGCCAGGCTGTTCGTTTCAAGATCAGCCTCCAACTGACAGAACTTTAACTTAATTGTCCCACCACAGGCATGTGGTGAAACGGCCATTCTATGCAGCATCAGGGATCCAGGTGTGACCCAGTCTTGCAACGCAAGAGAAGCTGTATCAGAAAGAATTTCATGACCCACATTCCAGGTCAAATCACAAAGAATTGCATACAGCACACTAGAACAATCAGAAGCCAGAGACTGTGGCACTTGTGCATTTGCTGGACTCCCCCATCCTCATAGCACACAAAGAATAGCAGGAAAAATAGACGTCAACTTCATTTTATTGAAGGCACGCTGATAAGCAGCTGTCACAAAAGCAAACAAGGGAACTCCAGATGAGAGATGCATTTCCATTAGAGTCTGTGCTTTGCAGAAGACTGAAAAGAATGAACAGGGGCCATAATATTGTGACTACAAGTGGTTCTGAAGGAGACAGAATTTGAAAGCCTGTATTGCATATCTAGTGTGCTGATTAAGTTCATAGGTCCTAGTCAGGCAAGATACTACTGCACGTTTTTTAGCAAGTCTCTTATATTTGCAGACCCAATTCCTCTGGGTTCCCAAGAATATTCATAAGCCAAAATGCCAATCTAAATGACAAAGATTATCCTCATGATTAAGGCTTCGGCACTGACATGGCACCTCACACTGTAGAAGAGATTACATAGTGAAAATATTTGACTTCAGAAATGCCTTGTGAGACATGAAAGATCAGTTCCACAAAATTAGTGTAAAAATGAAGTATCAAAAAATTAAATGATATGGCTTTTTACCACGGCAAAGTCTGCCACTAAACATGAAATTGAATCTTGCTCTCCAAGGTACAAGGCTAGCGTTCTGAACATCCTTATCAGAGATAGTCTCTTTTGGTTTTGCTTACCTTATATCTTTATTGCTAGAGAGAGTAATATCGCTAGAAAAATATCAAAACATGTGTACAGGTTGTACCCAGCTGCACGTTTTCTCAAAACATTAGATTAGTATTCAGTGAAATCTGCAGACACCTGATTGAAAGATGGCATGACCAAAATTTATGGCAGTCATTAATTAAGACAGAGCAAGGTCAGACAACACAGCTATAAAAAGAAAACTGAAAAGAATTTTCTCTATTAACTGAAAAATAACTATCAGATTGTTAGAAGTTCAGGCTTTAGCCAAGATTGCGTGCACACTTTTTTTTCTGGTTATAAATGTGGACTTGTAACTGCTGTCTGAATACACATCAGAAAAGGCAACCAAAAGGCTTTCTTTACCTTTTAACACACGCACACACACACCCAGAGTTTTTACTTTTTAAGCCTTTTCCTTTTTAAGTTTTTCCTTTTTAATCTTATGAAAAGATTGAAAAAATTAAAGAAAAGTGTAATCTGTCTGGAAAATAACTTCATTTTATATCTTCTAATAACTTTAAAAGGAGATTTTCTAAGTAAGCATAGGCATGAACTGATGAGCTTGTATGAAAGAAAGCATTTCTAGTGTGTTCAATGAACTCTAGTGCGGAGTTCAGTTAAACACTTGTGAGAGAAAACATGTGGAATGCAGAGAAAAACCAGCCTGCCATCCCTGCCCCTCCCTGCTAAAAAAAGCTTCTAGGTCACTTTCATAATCCTATACAGGTATGTGACTATATGAAGAATGTAGTCTGCAGTTGCTGACTGGCTTCTTCATCAAGTTGAAATCTTGACTTCTTTTCTGATATGACTGCTATCACTACAGTCATCCCTTCCATGCTTGCATAGACAAGAGAACACGGAACAAGCAGATCTACCTTTCCTTTAGCCAGCAGGTGAGTGGGCTTGTTTCATCCAGATAAGTGCTATGCTAAAAGCCACAGTGTTCCTTAGAAAAAGAGACATGAAGTTTTTCTTGCATTACTAAGCAGGCACTTGCCCAAGAACATTGTATGCACATATTTAAAAAAACAAAACAAAACTTGTTCTGCAGTAATTTATGATTCTGCAAGGTGACAAAAACTAATTAGCTTTGTCTACTCATTTCATAGAATGAATTAGAAATCTGCAAGAGAACACACACCTGGGTTTGCCTGAAACACATGTACACAGCCAACACTAGTTTTAACTTAAAAAGATAAAGTTAGTCAGATTACTTTGCAATTCAATTCAAAAACAGTGCTGTACAAAGCAAATAAATCCACCCAGAACCTGCAATGTTTGAGAAGAGTTTTGACACAAAACTGTTCTTCCTTTATAACCAGCAATACTGGTCTTGGTGATTATTTTAGTCAAGGATTATTTTTTTTCTCCCCTTGAAGAAAATAACTTTCTTTTCCTTTTGTTCCAGTAGAACTAGCTCAAACTCAGAAAATTACACTGCACTAAAAAGAAGCTAGATGCCTGCATCTCAGTAGGATAGAGATTTGAACAGGTAGGAGTATGTGTATACAGAAAACAAAGTCATACCTAGCTGGGAAAGAACCTTCAAGGATATACACTGAGTACACAAAAGTTAACAGGCAATGTGCTTTACATAACTTCAGTGTTAGAGGCAGCGTCCAGTTCAAATAGATATCATTGAGAGACAGAACAGGATTTGTTGACTGTGGATTAAAGTTCTTTCTCATAATACTTTTGAACTGATGCTAGTCAACAGCATATTGGAAATCCCTACCTGGCTACAAAGGAACATAGGGAGTGACTAGATTATATTTCTATTAAGTAATAAGACACATACAGCTTTTTCATCGTAAATGTGTAATACTATTGACTATCGCATCTGACACTGCTCAGAAGAGGCATATTATCTTTAAGTATATTTATATGTACACATTATAAAAATTATTTAATTGAAGTTCAGAATAAGCAACTGGCAGAATGTCTCACACTCATTATTTGAATCATCTGCTGGAAACAATAGAAGAGTTTCAGCTACAGTTGAACTCTTCACCTACAATTGAAAACCAAGGCTAGTCAAGGGAACGTAGCCAGCTCCTTCAGCTGTAAATTACCTTCAGTTTACTTAGAAATACAAATGGAGCAGTATTAGAGGCAGATCCTGCAATACATACAGGATGTGCCAGATCCCCTAACTCAGCTGGCAGACAGAAGCTCTTGATGACATAGCTAGTAAGTTGGAAATGCCACATCTACTTCAAATGAGTCTTTGTCTAATTCAGTCCCACTATTTAGCCCAATCACTTGGTGTTAAGGGTTGCAGAGACACCCACCAGCACCAGAACTTTGCCAAGTTTTCATAGATCCTGAAGTTAAAAGGAAAACCAATGCTAAGATGACTCAGAAACACACAGAAATTGCTTGTTAACAGGTATGACATGCTTCGAGTGTACTTTCCAGAATCACAGAATGGTTTGGGTTAGAAAGGACCTTATGATCATCTAGTTCCAACGCTCTGGCATGAGCAGGGACATCTCACATTAGATCAGGTTCTTGGGGGATTTGAAAACAAAATATTTTTTAATTTTTTTTTTTTTTTTAAAGATTTGTATCCTCCCCTCAGCTTTACTCACCTTGCACTAAAAACGCTGGAGAAACAGTTGTAAAATGGGGCACATGCACTTTGCAGGCATTATTTGTATCTACATGTATAACTTGGCACTCCATCCAAGAGTCTTTTGATCACATCTGCAGTTTTAAACATGTGAAAAAAATCAGTAGCAACCAGAAAACCGATGGCATACAGATAATCCCAAAGAAATCACTAACAGAAGCTCCAAACACAAATGAAAGCCAAAAAGTTGGTCAAGCAATTTATATCAATCCCCTACTAAGGAAGGAATGAAAAATGGACTTCTGCTGTAAGCCTTGAAAAGAAAATATCTTGCTCAATCTTACTGAGAAACCTCTACAGATTCCAGACCATTTAGTATTTGTTGTGGGTTATAGTAAGCTGTTTTGAAAAATAACCCATTTTTCTAACCACTCTCAGCTGTGAAACTCCGCACACAAACCCAGCCATCTTCTGTGCTCTATTCCCTCACATCTCCCTAGCATTCACAACTCTAAGAACAGTACAAATATGGCAATCACAAATGAGAAAGTTCATCACCATCATGTATTTCTCTCTACTGATCTGAGGTGAGAACACACATATCAAAAACATGTAATTGCTTAAAGCCAGGCACACAAAACCTCTTCTGAACCCTGTGTGTGGTTTTGCTGGATTTTTAATCTCAGATGTTAGCAAGCATTTGCTTTAACATTACATTTGGTCACTTCTGGTACTTAAAAGAAAAAGAGAGTCAGCTCTCACTGACTGATAAAGACTGTGCCATTTTAGTTCAGGTTGGAGTCAACTATATTTTCAACATGCTTCAGGCTGATGATGATGTAATAATGGCAAAACTGTCCAGATACAGAGACCGCAGTTCATATCCTCCTGTGTGTGAAAAGCAGTTTTTCCTCTTCCATGGAGAGTTTTGTCTGTGAAATGTATTTTTTTATTCAAATCAACACAACCACAAACACCACATTTACTGATCCAATTTTCTGTTACATGCTAAATATCCATGCCAGTAAGTACAAATATGCCAGTCAAGTGTCAGCATCAAAAACATGCTAGTATCACTGGACAGACTTCTTGTTTCAACTACACTAACACACTCACAAGAAACAATATAAAAGTGTACTAAAAAAACCCAAAAAACCCAACAAAGCACGGAACTATTGACTATACCCCCTATTTCCTCTTGTACATTAGCTTTAGCAATAATGTCTGTGTGTCAGCAGCAGATGGACAATGCTGTCAGTATGTTAGCAATTCTGTCTTGCATGGCAGAGGGCATCGTGCCATAGGATCAGTCAGTATTTATACACCAGTGCTAGGACCTCACCATTTTAAATGCAGAAAACTGCAGCTCTTTTTGCTGTATCATTTTCAAGTAGTTTCTAGAAGTCCATGAACCATAGCCTTCCTGAAATAAAGGATCATTCGTACTCTTACAAAACACATTGTCTCAGTAAGTAATCTATTGTTTGCTAAAATATACCCTTGCACAGAGTGATAGGTTTTGTTGTTATTGTTGTTTTTCATAAATCTAACTCAGGAAGGAACTGGGGGAAGGACACAGTTCAAACTTACCAATTCAGTTGAAACCAGCCTTTATTGCACAAGAATTGCTCTATGATTAGTCAAACACATATCTTCCAAACATTCTCATCTTTGATGTGCTTACATATAGCAAATTCTCTCTAGTCTAAACTTATTCACATCAGGAATCTTCACGGGGGGTAGGAGGGAGAGGGGAGAGAGGGAAATGTTTTTAGTGACAATTCCAGCAGCTCTTCTCTGAAACAACCTACAAAGTTTCATCTCAGTTGTGACTAAGAAAATGGCCTTATAAGCTAGCTCAGTTAACTCATGTGAATCAATTTTTAACTGAAAATACATTTTACAGTACCATCTCACTTCTGTAAGCTGCCTAACAACTAGAGATGCAAATACCTACTGGAATACATATCTGTTCCATAACTTTAACGACTTTGAGTCTATGACTTTCAGTTGCCATGACACAGTCCAGACGAAGTGATTAATTGCTACTCATGACAACAGCACAATTGTTTTAAATAGGTGGGTGAAATGACCTGGAAGTACTGTTCATTGCTGCCATGAGACAAAATTAAAGTCATTTAAAAAAACCCAGCTGAAATGGCTGATCACTGAAACTTATGCAGATATATGGACTATTCCAACAAGACAGGTTAAGACACTGCACATTTTTCTAGCTAACTAAGGATGACCAAGCTAGAACTAGCAGGTTCAGGTATAAACTACTGAAATCATCCCTGTCTGAAGTAAAATGCAAACCAATTCTGTTCTTTCTCTCACCTCGCCACCTGTCTTCAATGAAAAAGAGTTCTTTGGCTCATGTACCTCAGTTTAGATTTTTTGTCACTGCTTTATATACTGGACTCTAACACCATCACTGCTGAACGCAGAAGCAGCAGAAGACTCCATGCAAGTTCAGAACTGAAAATAACATGAAGACAGGGGCATGCCAGTGTCATATCTTTTAAACAATGAACTACCACTCTGCTTCCTGATGCTGAATTTGCAGTGGTGTTTCCCATAGGCCTACAGTTTGGTATTCCTGAAGAGCTAAGTATTGACCCAAATCAAGTGCCAAAATCAGAAAGAATGGCATTTTCTTTTATGCAGAAAATAAATGTTAGAACGTTAAAAGTTGTTGTTTTGAGGATTTTTTTCTTTAATAAGCTTGCTAAATAGAAAAATATATGCTATTTGTTGATTTATGAGTCAGAAGATACTGATACCTAGCACTAACATCAACTACTTGGTTCACATTAAGATGTGCTCAGTCATGCTTACCCACAAGCACTGACAACCACAACCTTCAGTCAGCAGCCATTAACATTTCAGTCTGTCAACACTAAGTGCTCCTCAAAACACAGTTTCACCTTTGGCCCCTTCTGTAGGGGCAAGACATAATAGATGCACATAGCATCTATTACGCACATAATGATATAATTATATAGCACATAATAAATGCCAGAGGAAAGATGAAATTGCTGTCTGTCTCATTAGCACTACTTGAACAGAACTGTTCCACAGTCCAGGTCGGTGTATTCAGCCACTTCTCATTATTTCCTAGAGGGATGCTCAAATACCTTAGTGGCTCTAGACCTCAGTTGCTTACCTAATGTACAAAAAATTTGTCTTATGCTATTGCTATCTTTACCCCTGGAGTTAGTT
>JANHGB010015702.1:0-13272 GCA_026283785.1 Coracopsis vasa | reverse complement strand
AGTATCCTTTATGATCTGGAAATACTTAAATAAAATCCCAAACATGCCACAAAACACTCAACAGGCAGCTTTGCTCAGCTCTGCTTGTCATGGTTCTCATTGTGACCTGTTGCTCCTCTTACCAGTTTTCTCTAAAACCTACCTTCTAATTTATATGCATTGTCATTAAGAGCTTTTTGCATTTTCTCTTGGGGTCTAAGTACACATATGCGTAAAAGTTTTACTTCCCTTCTGAGGCAGACCATTTAATGACTGCAGATTTGTTTCTTGGGTGTGGCTTTTTTGGGCATCCACTTAGGTATTATCCAATGATTCTCAATCATCATTCAGGTTTTCCTGTTAATAAAGTCTTTCTCCCAGTTGAATTTGTCCCATCATTGTTTTCAGCTAAAATGAAATATTCTCTTTAAAGCACAATGAATACGCTTTATTGGATTGAATTTTGTTCTGTTTGGAGATAACAATAAATCTAATCCCAGTGTCATCAGTTATACCCAAGCCATTGCTAATTGTTCATTTTACAATTGGCCTTTCTGACATAGTACAGACAAAATCTAATCTAAGGGATTTGCTAGTAAAGCGTGGTTCTAAGGCGCAGTGCACACAGTTTGCTTTTTACTGTTATCAATATAACAGAGAGGATTAAAAAGGAAGATACACTTGAAGAAAAGGTTCGTAAACACAGCACCTAACAAAACATCCCCTGGGTGCCTGCATCTATACAGCACAGAGAGATGAGGTAAACATAACTGCCTCATACAAATGCAGGAAACACAGGTCCTGGAGCTCATTTTGTAAGGAGGGATTCACTGTGAGCTTTTTCTGGTCAACCAATATTACACGTCATCCTCTCAGCTTCATTTTACAAGTCCAGTTACCCAGCATTACATTATAAAGGGTGGCATTATTTTTGCTCCAAATTTCCTCATCTTCTATGCTATATTCTTTGTGCTGTGGTGGCGAAGGATGTATGATATATGAGGCTATCCTGCTCCATGAAAGTTACATATGAACATGTATCTTGGAAGACTTTTCTGGACAATACAGAAGAATTCTCATTTTGCTGTGCAACAATATTTTCCCCTTTTAATTATTTAATCCCTTTCCTTTTTCTTTTTCTTTTCATTTTCTTTTTAATTTTCATTTTCTTTTTCTTTTTCATTTTCTTTTTTTTTTTCCCTTAAGTGTGCTGACACTTGCAGGAGCAGCCTGTATTTGCTCTGTAGGCCACCAGTAGCTGATTCAACAACACAGGAACACAAACACACATAGACTCACTCACACAAACAAACACACACACGAACACACAGAGTTCTACCAAAGAGTAATTGATCCCCAGTTTGCATGTCAGAAGTGTGATATTTCTGGCTGAATAGCTTTTTACCCTTTCTTCTTGGTACCAAAGCCATGGTATAAAGATAAGAGGCGGAGCACTTAAGACATGCTTACAAAGATTAAACCACTGACTTGGCTTTAGTTAAAGTAAATTCTCCTGCTTCCCACTGTGCAATGAAGGTTTGCAAAGGGAGGACTGGCAAAGGTCGCTTCGTCTTCTTTCCCGGCACTCTCTGTTGGCTCCAAAACAAATGCAGGACTTTAACCACATAAAAAGGCAGCAAGGTATTAGCACTTTTTAGGGGTTCAGCAGCTGACACATTCCTAATCTGCCTGGATAAATTTTAGATCTGAGCCACTTCAGTGCCTTTATAATGACAGGGCATTTTAACCAGCCCAAAATCTGACCTTCCCTCCACAGATTGAGTTACTGAGCCCAGCATTTAAACCCGATTTGCTGCCATTGTTACCAGGAAGGCTGCCCACTCCTCTGCTCTCCCCCAGGGCCAGGGAGGCACAGAAAGGGGCAAAAATGATATTCTATTATAGATGAAAATGTTCTCATTTGCCCTAAGGCAGAGAACATAGGAGATTGACCTAAGGAGGGATTTTAGAGGCTGATAAAAGGGAAGAATTGCACAACTGCTGTAATAGTGTGGAGCTACTTTGGCTTTCCAAACTAGGAAGGTTAATTTGACAATACTTTTAGAGAAGTGACAGAAACCGCTAGCGCTGAAGACACTGTTACTGAGGGGAAGGACCTACCTGCTCAGACATCCCCTGAGAGTGGTGGCAGAATGACCATGGAACAGCAAGGAAGAGGGGTAACAACAGAAAATAATAGGAGATGTCAGTAACAAAAGTCCCAAGAGAAGTGATAAAAAAGAAATAGGTAAGGGTTCCCCAAAAATGTATTTAAAGATCTCAAAGACACCTGGAACTTTTCTGTGAATGTGTCTGCATTCATGTTAGTGTGATGCACTATTCTGCACCGCTTGCAGAAAGCGATTGTCTTGGCTATGAGACGTGAGTAGGAAAGAGCAAATATCACACCTACCTCCAAATAAATTATGTACCTATCAGAATATTCTTCTCAGAATTTGTTACTATAACAAATACTGATTTAATAATAGTGAACAGAAGAATGGAGAAAGGAAAGGAGTTAAATAACAACTTTTCACTTTAGTTTGGATTTGTCCCTGAAAACAGTCAACTGCTGCAGTCAACTTCGGGAGGTGTAATCCAGAAGAAGACACAGTGGGGCAGGAAAGCTATACAGACAGAATATGGTATTGCTAGTCAAAGTGGAAGGACATATGGGCTGGGTGCAGCATAGCGTCTCCCAGGTTTAGTTGTGTTTGGTATTTTTATTCATGCCCCAGACGATGGAACAGAGAGGATACACAGATGGCAGCCAGCAGGGAGGGACTGTCAGGAGTTTGGAGGACAGGATTAGAATTCAAAATGATCTTGGCAATCCAGCGTGTTTAAGATCTAACAGAAAAACACACTACTCTAGAGACAAGCTTATAGATTCTGCACCTCACCGGGAATAACTGGCTATATACTGCAGGACACAGAACAGCTGCCCGGAGAGTAATTCTGCAGAAAACCGTCTAAAGGCTGTAGTGGATCAGAAGCTGAACAGTAACTTTGTGTTGTTGCAGAAGATGATAGCCCCAGACTGGCAAGGCACAAGTGGAATTACACCCTGTGAGGCACATAATCCATTTTCAGCTCTACATAGTGACTGTGAATATCTGTGTGCAGTCTGGGTCACTATTCTCTAAGAAAGATATGAATAAATTATACTAAATTGATAGAACAGAAGAGGTCTTGAAATAATGCAGGAGAAGAAGATTTCTTGAGAAGAGAGGACTTTCTGCCATGAGACATGGGATGACAAGAGACAGGCATAAATTAAAGGGAGGAAGACTGAGGTTAGAGATCAGGAAACACTTTCCTTATGGTAAAGGGGGATCACCCAGGAACAGCTGAACCATGAAATGTCCACCACTTGTAGGCTTTTGAAAGGCTTGCTTGAGTATCTGAGACTCAGCTGAGCCCAGCTGACAGCAGAGAGATGCTGCCCCCCAACACAGGCTATAAATGAGGTCAGATGGCTACATTCCACCCCACTTCCCCAGGGGACACTCAAACCACAGTTTCTACCTCTCAGAGCTGCCCCTCAGCACTTATTCTTTGGGACAGGAGAATTCTGCAATGGAAGGACCCAAACCACAACCTTTTCTTAGAGTGTCTCATGATGTACCATCTGCTTCCTCGTACTGGCTTCTGGCATTCTTTAACACCCAGCTCCCCCTCTTTGTGATACAGGAAAGTGGGGTCAGTGCTAGAGAGTGAGGATGTGCACAGGGACATTGCAAGCCTGGGAGGCATATTCAGTGGTTTGCTGGGTCAAGCTGCTGCCATAATCGCTGAGCTAAGCTCATTTAATTAGGAATGGGGTGAAATAAGTCTTAACTTGGCAAAAACATTTCTCCGAAATCAACAAGTGAGTCAGAACTAGAGTGAAAAAAAAAGATTGCCAGTGAGATCTCTCTGCTAATCCCTTACACTGCGGCCTCTATTGTAGTGCATATACTGTGCAAACAAGTCTCTGGGAACCTATTTTCTTAAGAAAAAAAAAAAAAGCTGTGAGTCAAACAAGGTTAAAAGCAGTGTTAGGGCACAGATCTAACGATCACCTCCAAAAAAAATGAACAAAAGAGAAAATTGTGATTTTAGAAGAATTTTTCCTTCTATTTCAAAGGAAAACAGTGGTTTAACATTGATTTTCAGCCCATAGTGTTAGCGTAATGCTGGCAACCATAAACGCTTATCTCAAAAAAAAAATCCACATTAAAAAAATTGCAGACAATCAGTGGATTTGTGTCTTGGGGATTTAAAATGCATGGTGTGCAACCCAGTTATCAAAATTCATAAGGGAAAGACTGTGCTGTGAGACTTTTCAGGGAAGGTACTTGCTCACACTCAGGACCACAAGCGTGGCACAGCCAGCTGGGATTTTAAATGCCTACCATTGTGGTTTGCTTCATCCATCAGGCAGTCAGCTTCCAGATAAAGTTTCTTACAGCATTCATTTCTGGGCTTTAATGCTCTTAAGGACCAATGAACTGTTGATTATGGGGGTGCCTCAGTCTGTCAGAGGGTTTCTTTTACCCTCGTTACATGGCTTAGATGTTGGGGTGGGGGGAAATAAGCAGACAAGACAAACAAAGGAAACATCTAAAGACCATGAAAGGGCATATTTTCAACACAGACTCCCACACGGCTCTTTTGCAGAACTTGCAGGCACGTCTATTTGCATTTGGCAAGTGGGAAAATGAACAGAGAGATGACATTTTATACAGGCATTCGCGGTTACTTCTTTGTTGTGCACAAAGAAGTTGCACAACCATGCAAGTTTCTGCGCACAAAATGGATGCAACTGCAAATTCAGGTGCACTTAAAAATGCTGTTAGAAACCTGCATATGACTCTTTCAACATGGAATTCACTGTTCTCACTTCCACTTCCTCCTTAGCTCACATCTTTAGCCAGAAACACTGAAAATACACAGAGCTTATAGAGAAAGATCAGCTTCAGCTCTGAATCTCCGTGTTTTCCTGTGTTTGAATAAAAAGTTTAATGTTACTTGAGCTGGCAAGAAAGGTGGGGGGTTGTGTGTGTCTTAGTAGAAATTAATGTTTTGGTTGGCTGGGCAAGCTCAGGAAATTTCTGTAGTGAGTATGATGACAGAGGATGTTTGGCAAGATGTTTTCCGACAGCTGGTACAGGTGAAGGATTAGGGGGAAAAAATTGCTTAAGAGCCTTCTCCCTGATTTTCTACTTTGTACCCCTCTTAGACATACAAACAATTTTCCAGTCCAGTCCAAATCTCCCTGAAATCCATGGATCTCTTTCCACTGGCTCAATAAGACTTGAAAAAGACACTCCAAATGTTGTGATAGTTATTAAAAACATTTTGACGTTCCTCCCCCTGCTCTTAAACACAACTATTTTGGGAAGAAGGAGCAAACACTGGCCTCTCTGTGTAGCCTGGGCTTGGAGAAACCACCCAGGTGACTCTGCCCATGGTAGGTCCAAATGATGTGTCAAGGTCCCAACATGGCAGGTGATGGGGTGAGGTGCCCTACTGGTTCTGACCTTCCTGCATGGGCGGCAGATGGCGGAAGAAATGCCATGAAGGGCACAAACCTTCAAACCGCCTGATGGCAAAGTGATGTAGAGAGGGATACACAAAGCAACATGCTTGGACATGATGTGCTGTACTTTGTGGGACATAAAGGATGGGGATGGTATTTAGCTGGTGCCTTTGCCTGTGGCTCCTTACTAAAGGTTGCGTGATGCAGTAAGGGAGCAGGATCAGGCTTTAAACTCAACCTAATTTGTTATACAGAGAGTTTCCAGCAATTGTCTTCTTCTCATTGCCTCAGCAATACAGCTCTGCTACACCATAAGCACTTCAGAATATCCTTGATGTATTTGGTATTTGTAACATATAGAGAATTCTGAAAAGTGAACATTTACCGACTCCAGATTTCCTTTTGTTTAGTTCATTATGAAGGTCAGAATTATTATAAATCTACCCAAATTGAAATAGCCTTTTGGCATGGCTCTGACATTTGAACCAAGTTAATAAAAACAATGATATATTGTATTTGGGTATCATTTAATCTTAGGAATCCATAGTGAGCACAAAGATCAAAATAAACTCTTGCAACACACATGTTTATTCACATATTAAGATTCCCTGAGACTGTTCTACATTACTGACTTTCATATGCTTGGAAAATAAGAAGGCTTTTTCATATTCATGCTCAGTGAGTGAAAACACATCACTCAGGAGACCATCTGCTTCTCTCTGGAGCGTGGATCTTGACCTTAACATGTTGGGCTGCATACAGACTCTGAGGGGAAAAGATGTATTTGGGTGCTTCAGCGCAGTCTTAAGAGCATGGATAATTCAGTCAGCATTCAGAGGACTCAGTGTTAGTTCAGCTGCTACAGCAATCACAATTAAGGGACACGATTCAAGTTTTCACCTATCTGCCTTGGTACAAATATTCTGCCACAATTCATTTGCCATTTCACCCTGACTCATTTACACAGGGCCAAACCTGGGTCTCCAAGATGAGGGTTTTGCACTGACTTTCCTGGGATCAGGATTTAGCCTGGAGCAAGGAAAAAAAAGAAAAAAATAATAAAAAATAAAAAAAAAAAAGAGGAAGAAAACTAGAGGCAGTAAGTCCATCTGGAGAGTGGCAAGCTGCCCACCACCTCGGTGCCCACAGTCAGCACAGCCCGAACAAAGGCAGGCTAGGGGAGACATGTGCTTTGGGCACACACTGCTTTTGAACCCACTATGGCTCCCTGGGCTCCCAGAAGGATGCAGCACCTCCCTCCTTGGGCAGCCCCTCTAGAGGAGGACACTTTCTCTTGGGTCTAAATGGAGAGTTGGAAGAGGCAACCACAAAAGAAGTGCCACCAGCTCCGAGGGGCGGCAGGATTAAAGATGAAAAAGAGGGGTTGGGTTGGGGTGGGGGAGGAAGAAGCCACCTTTAGCACATCTTGTAGCTCAAAGTGTCAAGTTGCTTTGGTTTGTGGGTCTGTGCAAGGAGGAAGAGCTCAAACTCCTTTATCATTTTCAAAAGACGTATTTCTTCCAGGGATGAGTCCTGCAGGGGTCTCTGAAACAGATACCTGACAGGTGCCTCCCTGCTAAGAACATGCCTTCTTCTCCCTGTGCTGTTGGTACAACTGCAAAAGAGCATTTTGAGAGGGACTGGATGCAACAGGAAGAAGAAAGGTGCTGTGCTGGGGTATACCCCTAGGTTTAAGGGCATGAAGACCATAATGCACAAAATGAGTCCTGATGCTTTGCAGCAAATTAATTCCTGACTCAGGGTTCAAAAGCTAGGGCTGAATCAAAGCTGGGTTATCCTAGGTGGGGTGATTCCAGCACAGGTGCATATGCCGTAGATAGCCTGGATAATAGCAGGAGGAGGAAAGGTGGAAACAACAGCAGCAGAAACACTCCAGGCACTTTGAATATTCAGGCAGTAGTTCCCTGCTGCTACACCTTCGCTGTGTGGTTACCTAAATCAAAGTAAAATTGCCTTGGTCAATTTGCCCTTTGCTGGGGCAAAATTACTGCTCCTGACTGCTGTGCCAGCATTGCTGCAGGTCTAGGCTGTCATTCGACTAATGGTCTCAGAGTCAAGATGCACCCCACTTGCCTTCAAACCACTTCCTTGAGGTCAGAGCAGTTTAATTAGAGCTGTGCAGGTGGT
This sequence comes from Coracopsis vasa, assembly GCA_026283785.1. NCBI lineage: Eukaryota > Metazoa > Chordata > Aves > Psittaciformes > Psittacidae > Coracopsis > Coracopsis vasa. Next base: position 5,621 of record JANHGB010015702.1, on the reverse strand, counting down.
GCAGTATGGGACTAAAAGGGCTCTATGGATGGGAGAACATGGAAGAGAAAAATGGTAAATTTGAACTCACCCAGTGTAAAGGACCAATCTAGTCCCACTGCAAAAACTGGGAGAATGCAACTGCCAATGTCAGTGAGAAAACTGCCCATAACAACTTCACTTATTGCTTGTACCAAATAAAGAAGAAAATTAGAAGTAGTAAATCCACCAGGTGGTGGGGTTTCTTCCTTCTGCTCAAGTCAATCATGACATTTGCCCCTAATATTATGAAAAGTCCCACAGTGAGCTACATATATCAAGGAGCACTGTCAAATCCCATATATGCATGAAATGACAACACTTTCTAAACAGCACAAGAGAAGGCAGAAAAAGGCATCCCTCTCAAAGTCTCAAAAGGAAGTAACAGATGCACAGAGTGAATGTTTTCTTGTACAAGCATTCACAGTGGAACCCGGAAATCCAGAGGAGAAGCACCTCCAGAGACATAACCTTAAAGATATTGATTCAAGGCACAAAAAAAATTTCCAGTCTATGAGAAGCGCAAAGGGAGTAAAGCATTACCTAGTAATAGTTACAGTGAAAGACAGCTTTCTCATGATGAGGAACCAAAGGAAACAGCTGAGCTGCAATGACAATGCACAGACTTTGGGGAATAAAAAATATAGACTGGAATATCAGTCAGCCAAGAAGTCTGAGATTCTAGAAAACTCATGCCTGAGAGATATGGTGGACCCGGTGTCCCAGTGGAAGACAACCAGAAATATTGTCAAGAGATCTGCAAGGTAGTAGAGCAACACTTGGAAGAAATCCAGGTATGAAGAACAAGGGATGGCTTGATAAAGACCCTGTAAAATTATGGAAAATCAACATGAGGTAAGGGTCACATGCTGCTAGACTCACAGGATGATATTTGTGGATGGAGGATAAAAAGTAGGAGAGAGCTCCTAAGAGCAAGGAGATGGCATGGACAGTGTTAGCCACAAGGAGCTTGGACACGTGGGAAAAACGGAGCCCTCCAAATTCCGAAACAACTCCTTGTAGAAAAGAGAAGTGACATGTGAAGAGGCTTTGGCTCTGCTGAATGCCAGTACACAAGTTGTCACCTCTGTGCTTGAACCCTGGGGCCTGAGGTGCTGCCGGAGATGCCCATACAGCTGTTCAGCTATGAGTACAATAGCAACCATAGCAGGACAGGATACTTAGCTGTCATTCCCAAAAGGTCAGTGATAATGGAGAAAGAATGATGACATCTTTCCATCCTAGGGAGCAGTTTTGAGCCAACTCCCAAAGCTATCCCAGTGGTAATCAGCATTAGGGCTCAGGAAGAGTGCGGAGCCAGGTTTTGATAATGTCCTGGTTTTGCTACATTACTAAAAACAGGAGGGGATAAATTTAGTCGAAGACTTTGTGAGCTAGTTTTGTTGATTCAGCGGCTTGAAATGATGCCAGGGGAATGGCAGGTCGCATGCCTGAATATGCACAGGAGGGGCTAAGCAAAGGCAGAAACAGCTGGGATATCTTCTTCTCCAGAGGAGTCTGCAGAGGCAAAACCTGTCCATACAGAGACATCCTTTACCGAGAAGACAGTAGCAGACTATCCACGTTAAATCAGAGGATCAAATCTTGGCAAGGGTGGACTGCTCTTCAAAATGCTCTGTCTCAAGTTATGTGGGTGCATTAAGGTTTTCAGCACTTAACTCGGGAACAGAACAGAGAATAAGTATCACGGGGCCACAAGGGTGTAGCTGGGGGGGGGAAACGTCCCAGATGTTCTTGTTATTGTTTTTCTATTAGTTTCTATTACAGCATACAAAGGGTCTGGTCTTGTCCCAACAGCAAAGCTGGCATCTTTTGAAAACTCAGTCCCCCACGGCTCACAGGATTGGAAAACTATTGCATGGGCTAAAATTTGTCTTTTGACATTACAATTTTGGAAAATTTTAGAGATGAAATGAACCAGAGCTGGCAAGGAGTGGGGGGAAAGAGGGGAAGGAGTTAAAAAGGTTACAGAAATGTAGATATGAAACTGAGGAAAGTTAACTATTTACGGCAAATCACATTTGATAAAATGCAGAAAGTATTCTGGTTTGGTTTCTGGTTTCATTTCCCATTTAACGTTGAACTGAAAATGTGCTTTCACTGCAGGAGGTAGGTCAAAGTGTTCAAAGGAATGCAAGAAAGAAATACCCTTCAGATATAAATCCTAGTGGCACTGGTCATTAGCTGTAGTGAGGTCTTCACGCTGCCTAGTTTGTAAATTAACTCAGAGTAGATTTTGATCTTGAAAAGCAAGACTTGCTCTATTCTAAAAGGAAACACAGAAACATTAAAGCAAATTAAAAGTTTAAAATGCCCTGTAGACAGCTCCCTGTGGGCAGACCAATAGGAACATTCAGCATAGAATTAGCTTAAAATTAGCTCTAGTTTTCATTCAGAGCTGGCATGGTTCAGAGTCATTAGCCACTATGCTCTGTGTCAACTGCTGCAGGACCTGCTGAAGCATGGGTCTGGCATTTCAGCATCCTGGCCTGCCAAGCCTCTTTGTACAGAAGAAGGCAGTTTTGCAAGAAGTCTTTGCAAAATATTTTAATAATGAAAACTTTAAAAATACACAGCTGTTTTGCAAAACCCTCGTAACAAAGACCTCTTTCAGATCAGCTCCACACAGACTCCGTGGTGGATGTGCTACCATCAGTACTCTCAACAGACACATTATGGAGTCTGACATTCCCTTCATGCCTCTTTCACCCCCCAGGTCCCCTGCCTGGACCTTGTTGCTTTCAGACACTGCTGCCTGCTCAAAACCCAGCTTCAGCCCCTTTATGTAGGTGCCAGCAACTGCTTCCAGAGGTTAGGCACATTTGCCCCTTGGGATGACCTCCTCAGAGGACTACTTGTCCTGCCTAGCTGCTGTGGCTCAAACAGGACATGCTGGGGCGTCATCTGGGGGTAAAATTCAGCTCCCAGCAGAGCTGGGTAATGCTGGGGAAAAGAAGTCCCTGGGACCTACAAACAGTTGGGCACCATTTAACTCCTGCTGTTCTAATTCGGCCTTTCTGAACATGAGCCAACATGTCTTTGCATGCTGGGAGCAGGGTACAGGTGCTGCTGTGCCTGAGACCTGCGTATTGGAGATTGATAGCAAGCTGGATTCCTTGATGATTGTTCCTAACAAGTGTTTAGTGGAATCCATTTTCTAGAATGAATAGTTTATTGAGATTTGAATCGTTGCAGGGAGTTCATTGCTGTAAATAAGGTAATGTCTGACTAGGAAATCTATTTATGGTGCTTTTATTACTGCAGGGAAAACGGGGATTCAGCTTTTCATTGTTACAAGTATTTCCCTTAAGTGGTCATTAGAAGAAATAACTCCTAGATTCAGAAGTACTGGTATCTGTATGTAGACTGTATTTCCAGTAAGTTTTAATGACAAAAGAGAGAGCTGGCCAAGGCAGCACATGATGGCTTTCACCTTCTTCTATGGAAGCCAAGAGGAATTTCCCATCAGTTTGAACAGGAGCTGGCTACTCACATCCTATGTTGCCATACCTCCTTGCCTTAGCGTCACAGGTGGGTGATATGGGAATCACAAACCTGGCAGGAAGGAGCCAGGTGGGGATGAACCAGCCTCTCCCAGACATGCACAGGATAAACCCCTTGCTTTGCTCTTCTGTGGTGCTTCTTCTGAGAACTAAAGCCCTGTCTAGCTTAGTATCCACCTCTGAAAGTTACCAAATGCACTCCTTGGGGGAGGGAACAGAGCAAACACAAACAATCCTTCCCTGAAATGCCCTGCCAGACTCAGCAGTCTGCATCCCAGGGACTCTTGGTGGGCCCTGAACAGGAGACCAGTGGATATTGTCTCACCAGGCACTGTGGTGGGAGCTGGCTTGAGGAGCTGTTGGATGAGGCTTTCTGGTGGGCTACACCAAGCCACGTGCTACTGAGCTTAGAGCTGACTGGATGTTTTGTCAGGCTTCACCTTATCCATAGCTCCTTTCATTTCCAGTGCTTGAAGCTGTCACTCTGAGCTTTTACCTCATCCCTGGGCAAAGGGAGGTGTTGCTTTCTTCAAACCAAGATGGCTGGCTACAGCTCAGCCGGGTGACCATGTCTGAAAGGGTAACTTGGGCATACTGCAGCATCTAGCGATCAGGCTGAATAAGGTGCACAGGGATGCAGGTGGGACAAGCACCCACGAGGACGCTATAGGCATTGAGAGGATGCCCAACCCACCAGGACATGCAGGCCAGCAGAGCTGGTGTGGCTGAAAACCAGCACTTCGGAGGACTTTACCTCTCACAAGCATCAGTTCAAAGCCACCCTGCCAGGAGTGAGCAGTGGTAGCAATTCAGCCATGTCTCACAGTTGTTTCATAGGCAAAAGACTGAAAGAGGCTCAGTTTCATCTGATTTGCCTTAATCCTGTGGCAAATAAGAAGGGTATGACCCCTGCCAGATATTATTCTCACAGGCTCTTGAAGGCGAGTGGAGGAGAAACTCACAGCCTCCCTAAGCAGGCTGTGTTTTGTCACTTCATAGCTAGGAAGTTGCTTTGTAATGTGGAACCAAATCTTCCTTGCTGCAAATTAAGCTAAATTCCTGTTGACCTTTTCCTAACAGCCACAGGCAACAATTTTAATCACTGTTCCCTTTGTTACAGCCTTTGCATTCTGGAAAATGTATCACGTCCCCCTTTGTCTCTTCTCCTCCAGAAAAATAAGCCCCATTCTCTCAACCTTTCCTTCTAGGTTATGTTTTCTAAACCTCTCCTTGCTGCTCTTTGGGTTCCCATCAGGGTGTCTGCTTATTAAAATAGAAGCTTCATTTCACAAACATTGCTGCATTACTTGGCACAGCAGAAAATAATAACAAATACTATACTGCCACTAGAAAATCCACGATAAGATTACAGAGTGACGAGATAGGGTGGATCTCAAGAGATCATCCAGTCTGTTTCCTTGCACTGGAGCAAATTCAAGTGAATCAAGACAATCCCTTAGGATTTGTCAGGTCAATGGCAGCAACTTTCAGTGGTGGCACATCTCCAGTTTCCTAGCAGCCTACCCCATGGTTTTTACTCTCCTTGTACAAGTTTTCTGTCTGTTGATACAACCATGCAGATTAAAGGCATTAAGAATACACATGGACATTTTTAAAGAATATTTAAAAATCACATATGGCTATCGAGCTCCAAATCAGAAAATAGTCATGGGGAACAGAAGCATAATAAGGATAAATTTACCAGCTGTGAAGACGGAAGGCTTTTTCTTTTGATTTTTTTTCCCTATTCCTGTAATTTTCTGCTCCTTTGTTTTCTCTTTCAAGCATTCAACGACAGGAAATGACGATGAGATGGATAGATGACATCTTTAAAGATCTGGTCTCTACATGCAAACCTTGATACCTAATTTGCACTTCACTTGGCACATCCTTGGCAGGATCTCGGCCATAATGCAATTTTTCATGCTGGAGGTGGCAAAATGGCAGGATTTCCTGGCAAAGGGCAAACTTATTCTCCCTGTCCTCCCCTCTCTTTGGTTCTGGGCTGATTTCACCCAAAACCAGATGAAAAGAAAAAGTTCCTCATCTTGTCAATTCCCTGCCTGTTGTACATCTGCC
>JANHGB010015701.1:0-19487 GCA_026283785.1 Coracopsis vasa | reverse complement strand
GAAGGCATCCAGAGAATAGTTCACTGGAGGATTCAGAGAGCTACACAACAGAAAGAAAGAAAGGGAGTCAGCCCAGCTAGATCAAAAGATCTCTTCAAGAAGTAAAGCAGTTCTAATGCTTGAGAACTACTGTACCATTAAAAAAATGTGACCTTAATAAGGCTAATAGCACACAACTGTGAGAATCTAAAAAAAAAGGAAAAAAAATCACATATGTAAGAATAAAGACTGCTGTTCCTACATTTACATAAAAAGAGCAAACAGTATTATTACCATGCTCAACCACCTCTTTTTAAAACATTCACAATCCATACAAAGGTCTTGACCCATCAGAATGCTACCTTAACAGTTCAAAATAGCTTACCATGCCCTTGTATGAATGTTATTTCCATTAAAATTTTACTAAAACTCTCAATTTGACAGTCTATTCCAAATTACTCATATTTCAGAAAAAGCCATACTCTTAGAAAACACCTAGTTATTTCTTCTTGGGTTTTGGGCTTTTCTGGGTGGCATGAGGGCATACTAAGTCATCCATGATTACTAGATGAAAATTTCTAAGAACTTTTTGCTTACTGAAAGTGTCTGAGCTGAGTATAAAAGGAGATACAAACAATACTTTATATGAAGCAAGAAATAAAATAACATCACAAACATCCCCTGGGTGAACTGGAAAAAAAAAGAAAAAAAAAAAGGGTATAAAAGAAACAAAGGGGCGTTTTAGGATTTTTTACTTTTGGTTGTTTTTATCATAGTTTGATTGGGTTTTGTGGTTTGGGTTTGTGTCTCCCCCCTCCCTTCTTTTTGACTCCCACAGTAAGACTCCAGTGTTTTTATCTGGAGCTTCCAAAAGCTTGCTACCTTCTACTGTCTTGACAGGGTCCCAGCTTCTGAAATACAAGAATTCATTTACAAGTCAAACCTCCCAAGTCTTTGTAAGACCAGAGCTGCTGATCACTTGGGGAACGAGGCTCCTATCTGATCTTTAGGACAGGCCTCCAAAGTTCAAGCTCTTGAACTTGTCATACTAATTCTTTGTGAAATTAATGTAATTTGCCCTTAACAGATCAACTTTCATATGAAAGCACAAAATGAACAACCATCACAGGAAAATACTATCACATTAAGAGTCTGTATTATAGATTTATTTTTTATATCTTTGTATGATAGATATTTATTTGCAGAGATTAATATTCCATTAAAGCTTCAAAATTAATACTATCTGAAATTTAAAAGCATATTTCTCAGTATTAAAGGTGCCAATATGTACATATAACATGTAGTATAATTGTATTTTAATTTGTTTGCACATTTCACAATTTTAAAACACGACCTATTTAAAGAAGTTTAAAAAATGGTTGCAAGCTGTTTTTATAAAAAGGCAGAGAAGTTATAACATAATGCATCTTTCATTGTGTAGCTACTAGAAATAAAGACCCACAACTCCACATATCAAAAACAATGCATCAATAAATATGTGAATTATAAATAATTGAATACTTTTAATATTTTAAAAAATCCAAGTATTTTCCTAACACACACTACAGTATTATCTTTATAGCCTTCTGTATGCTTAACTAAGTTTGCAATCTATAAATATAAAATAAAAATATATGTGATAGTACAAGTTTCTTCGTAGGTGAAAAAAATGCAATTATTAATTATTTGCTTGGCCAATCCTAAGCAGTACTTCCTACCCTCAAGATCTTGATATATATAATTAAGTCAAAATCAAGCAATAGTATTTGTACAGACTGGAACTGCTCTAACCTCCAGTTAGTTACGTATGATTATATATGCTGCTGTCATCTACTATACAATAGGGACTTGTTAATCTTGTTTTCCAGAAAGTTAATGCATGGTACACCAAAAGTAGTTAATGCCTCAGGAATTAGCTGTTACTGCTATTTTTCTCACAGAATCATAGAACACCAGGTTGGAAGGGACCTCAAGGATCATCTGCTCCAACCTTTCTCAGCAAAAGCACAGTCTAGATGACATGGCCCATCATCTTTTTTGTTGATCTATAGACTGACACCCCCCAACTACAGATACTAGAAAAGAAAAACAACCCATGAAAATAGCAATTCTCTGTACAATACACTGGATAGAGAATCATGTTGCAGTTGATTATGTTTCTGTAAGTCATGCAACATGGTGAAATGGAAACCTCAATTTCTTATGGCCAAAACAAAGTGTAACTATAGCATGACGATTTTTTCATCATACTAAAGCATATATTTGTGGGGAAAAAAATCCCAAACCAATGCAACGAAAAAGCAAACCTAAAGCAAACCAAACCCCGCACCTTTAGAGGTTTAAAAGATACATTCCCAGCCAATTAGAATCATGGTTTACTGCCCTCCCAGAACTCCTTCCTCCATCAAGGGCAAAAAAAAAACAAAAAAAAAAAAAAAAACCACAAAACAAAACACAGACAAAAAAAAAAAAAAGAAGAAAGTGAGCTTAGTAACACTTTGTTCTCTATATGAAAACGAAATTATTAACCGCCATCTCAGAACAGAACTGTAACACTTCAGAGTGCAGCACAAACCTTACATACAGCCACAAGAACATTATGGCTTGGTAACATTCATCAGCATAGGCTAGCATGACCCATCAAGAAAAACGAAAAGTTGTCTGCAAAAACCTTAGCTTTCAAAACACAGCAGAATAAATAACTGAGCAAAAAATGTATTTTATGATACTGAAGTGTTTGGCCTTGTTAACAAAAGACAGACCTAGAAGCAATTCAAAGGCAACACCTGTTTGCTTGCAGCTTTGCACCATACAGTACAGACAAAAACTCAAAAAGGCACATAGTATTCAGAGTAGGATTTCTGATCAAACATCAAAATGTACATTCTAATATTAAATTTTAAAAGTTATACATAAACCACAATTAGCAGATATTATATTCATACTGCTACTCAATGAATAAAGCCCAAACTACACTGATAAGCTGAAAACATACAAATACATTAAATACCAAGAGAATATAATCCTGAAGGCATCATTTATTTGCAAATAGTGTCGACAGTCTTTATTTGAAGTGCAGTAGACTGTTTGTGCTACAGGAACCAGGCAATAAAAGTCAGTCCAAATTTATCATTGATTTCTTCATGAAGATTGTTTTGTCCAATGGTATTTTATATTTAACATCTCTAACAGAGAAAACAGCTATATTACCTGTCCTTAACAACGAATGTCTGTGTACCTCTTATGGCCTAAGAAAAATAGCCCAAGACAGGCTGAGGGAACTGTAACTGTAGTTTCACATGCCCTTAATACCTTAACAAGGCTAAAAGGCAATCTAAAACACTACACCTAAATACAACCTACATGTATGTCTGCAAGTTTTACCAAGTGCATCACCAGTAGGTTTTTCAATTGCACTTCACAGGTAAATTTGATACTGGTTCATCATTTAGTCAAAGATGAAAAGGGAGGCAGTAGAAGGGAAGACAAGCAAGCACTTCTGTAAAATAACAGTTTGGAAGAGCAACAAAAAACCTCCCTGCAAAATTTCTGTTTTTCTGCTTGCCTGGTGACAGGCATTTATGGGCCAGGATGAAGGAGGAATGTGGGAACCAACATATCAGGATCAGTAATAACACAAATTCTTTCCAATTCTGGTATAGCTGATATTATGTCAGGGCTTATGAGTCAAAGATCATGATAAAGGAGCCAAATCCAAATTCAGTTGAGTATTCTGAATGTGTTCCAACTAGAGCACAGAATTTACATAATGGTATTCTAATCTCAAAGTTAACAGAAGATCACTCCCTCAAAATAAAAATCTTAAAGCTGAACACAAGATTTTGGCCTACTTAGATAATAGTTTGCCACTAACTTCCATTGCCTAAAATAATCCTGAAGTTGAAACCAATACTTCATAAAGAAATAGTCTTTGTACACTTGTGTATACAGACCAAGAAAATTTTTGAAAAGAGAACATTAAAGTTGAAAAAGAGAGACTAATTTGTGTCATAACTTACATAACCACTTTTAAATTTCATTTTAAAATGCAACCTGTGTATCAAATGTCAATACTCACCTTTTTTCCTCTCTATAACACCCTATTTGTAAAAGGTTATGCTAACAGGGAGGGTCTTCAAACAGGGATTTAAATAGTGAATATTTTCAAAACACACTGCTGTACATGAAGTTGTTTAAAAATACTTATGAAATAATGGTGAGTTACGATAAGTCACAGAAACTGAAGCCACATTCTCATAAAACCATTTGGAAAGAACTGCAAATAAAATAATAAAGTGGCAATGGGCAACTGCATTATCAAGGGGACAGTAAATTATAGCGTGTGCTTTCTGAAAGAAATCTCCTGAAATACAATAAGTAGCTGAATTTTTTGTACCTTCCTCTGCTCTTGCACCTTCATGATCAGTCATTCTAGAAGAGGGTGACCTAGATTGATTAATGACTCCTGAAGGGATGTGGGGTATCTCATCATCGCCCAGATCAGCTATCATGTCGTGAAGTTTTGTCCTGTTGACTCCTGTAAATTAATGTCAGCAGCTAAGATTCATTTGATTGCTACCGCTTGACTTGACTGAAGTCTAAAAATCCATTAAACTAATTAAACAAGAAATGGGATCGCCTTAAAATAAATACAATGCTGTGGTTTTGTCTTTGTATATTAAGAAAATTGATGTTTTGGAAATCAAAAGGAGTTAATACATCAAATCTGAAAACTACATGCAAACAGTCTGAATTCACTGAAATCAAAGAATAACTCCCTTGTGTTCTGTAGATCTATTCTACAGTTTGCTGCAGGAGAGAAAAAAAATAAATCGTCTTACAGCCCTACTAAGAAGTCAAGCCAAATATTAAACCAACATTAATTATTAAATGAAATACATATGAATTAAACATTTGCCAATAATATTACACATCTTTAACTATACTAAACAATCTGACATGGAAAAACAGTGCAAACAAAAAAAAGCTTAAAAATGAGGGAAAAAGTACAGACAATTTATAATGGGGGTGCAACAAACAATTAACTTTCCCTGCTTTTGAATGGTATTTAAATTGTAGAAATTGTTTATTAAACACAAGAGCAAGAATGCTTCCACCATTTCATGGAACTGCAGATGTATATTACCCTCATTACTAGCATGCGTCTGGAAACAAAGCATATTGAATTATACATGCATTATATTCATTACGTAGACACTAGCAAACAAAAATTGTACGATTTTTTTCTTTTAATTAATAAATTCATTCCTGCTTCCACCTTACAGCTTGCATATCAGAAAGTCAAGCTTCAGTCATAGAGCGAAGTTTCAGTGACAGAATCTCTTGAAAGAAAGAAATCCACAATGATGCAAGACATAACCAGCTTTTAACTGCTGAAAGAGTCCTTCCTGGGACTGCAGGCAGTTATATTGCAGAACACTTAAAATGAAGTGTTTACTATATTTAAAATGGCATATTAGAACTTACAAAATCTTCAAGTATGTTCATTTTTTAGTAAAGTATGCATTAGGAAACAATTTCTCTGATATATACTCTAAGGTGACATGCACCATTTTTATTTAAAAAGGAAATCAAAACTAAACCAAAGCCTTTATTCTAAAAAAGAATGTAACCACTAATTATACATGACTTAAAAGCAGAACTGTTCATTTAAGCAGTTACACACTAGAACACGCTTTTTCAAATAATATCTGATCAATTCAATTTTTAGATCTTGCTGACAAAAACTGGTTAAAATTCATGTGTTCAAAAATAACTATCCATCCATAACTGAATTCTCTGGAAATAATGGATAATGGAGAATTCTTCAGAGAGGTATGACAATGGAAAATATTTCTGGAAGGAGAATCACAGCAGAAGAATATGATGCATACCCCAAGAAGGATGCTTTCTAACTATTCTCATTAATACTTGCAGAACATTTTCATTTTGCCAAATACATAACCCCTATACTCTTTTTTTTGGGTGTGTGTGCTTTTGATATTGTTCTTTCATAGAACACTTAGTATTCCAATTAAATCTATGAAGGCTGACACCCAGAAGTTGTCTGGGAAGAAAAATGGCTTCCAGAAGCTTCTCTTGTGCAACAGAACAGACTTCTTGAGTGGTTTCATTTCACTCTCATGTAGAAGCGAGTCTAGAAATCTGTGACCTCAGCTAATGAAGTGAGTGTAAAATAATAAAAACAAGGAATGTCTCTTTTGCACCACTCTTTCCCCTCCTCCCGCCCAATAGGCACTAGGCTGATAAGATTTCATTTCAAAGGTACATTATTTAATTATAGTCAGGAGGTGAAACCTCATAAAAATGGTCATTCTTAAAACGGCCAGGTTTCTACCAGACAGACCACAAAGCTTGCTTACGCCTTTGCTCCAGCTGGCCATTAGCCCGCCACCTACAGTGAGCAGCAGCAGATACACTCTTAAAGATACTATAGGGCAATCAGTAAATGACATGATAGAAGTCATGGCTGGTATCCTAAGCTGTCTACTTTAATATATCCTTTGCCTTCCAGAAGAAAACCCATTTGTCTTCTCCAAGTCAATATGCATGAACTGTTTAGAACATGAATGGAAAATAATAAAAATGGTTTATAAACTATTACTCAGACCTAAACTGTAAGCATCTTTTTGAGGTGCTTTTACACCAAACATAAGGGCATGAAAAGTTTGACTCTGCACACTCAAAAGCAGCTCCCCTGCTCTGCTGCTCTGAGCCAGCCAGTCAGTTAGTATGTCACTGATTAAGGAACTGTCAGCCTCGCCTTTTAAAGTTCTCCGGTATGTTTAGTCACTTCTTGTCCTTCAGGTATAACCTCAGAACAGCCCTCAATTTATCACTCAATACAGAGAGAAGCTTCTTTCTGAAGTTCAGAGAAGAGCAGCTATGGTTCCCAAGTTCTCAGTATTTCACGCTGAAAAAGGACAATATTCAAGACTGATGTAAGAAGGCATGGTCCTGCTCGAGCAATTCCAGAGGAGGGCCCTGAAGATGACCAGAGCACTGGGGAGCACATCTCCTATGAAGACAGGCTGAAAGACTTGGGCTTGTTCAGCCTGGAGAAGAGAAGGCTCCAGGCAGACCTTATAGCAGCCTTCCAGAGGGGCTGACAAGAAAGCTGGAGAAGGATTTTTTTCAAGGACATGTAGTGACAAGACAAGGGCGAATGGCTTTAAGCTGAAGAAGGGTAGATTTAGATTAAGTATTAGGAAGAAATTCTCCATTATGAGGCTGGTAAGACATTGGCACTGGTTGCCCAGAGAAGTTGTGGATGCCCCATCTCTGGAAGTGTTCAAGGCCAGGTTGGATGGGGCTTTGAGCAACCTGGTCTCCTGGAAGCTGTCCTTGCCTATGGCAGGGGGATTGAATCAGATGATCTTTAAGGTCCCTTCCAACCCAAACCATTCTATGATACTGTGCCATCACCAGAGAGGACTGCAGATTTCTCCTTTCAAGCAAGTGCAAGCATACCTTTATATAATTGTTGAATTTTTTTTAATGTTACAAAGAGATTTTTAAGGATAAGAATGTGCTGCCTCTGCATAAGCAGCTATGTTCAAGGCACAAACTAGATGACTGTGTTTTACCCACAAGACTAGAAAAACAATGCAACCCCCTCCCCAAAAAACAGTACACATGAACCTATTATGAACAAAAGCAAAAAACCTACAGTCCCATATCAATCTATTCACCTTCAGAGATCAAAAGCAAAAAAGGTAATTGAATATTCAGTGCTGAAAAGACATAGTCTGAGAAGCCGTAAGATTTCTACTAGCTCCAAAATGTAACAGCCCAAGTCTGAATATAGCACAGGGATCCTTCTATATTAACAGGTCATGGTAATGAAGATGGAAAAAATCCAAATTTGTTTTCATGCCTATTAACTAAGCAAGGCTAGCAAAGTGAATGGGACAGACAGTGTTTTGTAAATACAGAAAAATTGTACTGAAGGAAAAGAGTAGAAAACTAAGAAATTAGAAAAGTTTCAAGGAAACTAAGGAAGAACAGTAAAAGGATCTTAATTTTAACAGTGATGTACACATAACAATTTAAGGCATGAACACTACTCTTCAAATTGCTGAGAACACATTGTGCTGACCTGATAGTACGAAATCAGATATGCATCATGTCCACTATTATGTTCTGAAAATGTGACAGACTGTATTTGAAAAAGTCATCCCCTGATTTCCCTGTCAGAACTGCTCTTACCAAACCTGCGCAAGGAGCTGGCCTTAAATTCAGCATATTACTGTAAAAGGTAAGCCTGATTTTATAGAAATCAAACCAACCCCTTACTTATCACAATGAAGTCCAGAACAGGATGTGGTTGGTTTTGTGGGGTTTTTTGTTTGTTTTATTTGTGCTGACAAAAAAATGACCTAAATTAAGGTGTTCCACCCAAAAGAAAATACATGAATGCAGATTACAGAAGTATCAAAATAGAATGAAAACTACTTCTCTTCACTTACTTATCTCTCTATATTTGGAATGAAAGTTACTATACCAGGGCCAGCGCTATGAAGATTCCATTATGAAGGTAACAGTCTAAATGCAGATTATGCTAGTTACCAGATGCACATCCAACAAAAGCACCTGTCAGAATGTTTGCTTTATTATGTTTCCTCAAAGTACTGCAAGAGGTGAGAGTCAATGCACATTTATTTGATCTTTTTGATGACATATACTGCCATGCAGATAAACTCTGATATTGCTCAAAATAAACTGACAGAAGTCTGACAATACATTGAAGAGAAAAGAAAGAGATGAATATTCAGAAAGAAGTTCACGAATTCTTATAGATAGAGAAGGCTTTCAACATTGAGTCTCAGAATGTTGTAAAAAGCTGAGAAGAAAAAGTCTAGGAATCAAATAAACAGAATTTAAATAAATGTGCCCAACCTTAAAAGCATACTTTTACTGCATGTAAATTCAATTAGCTCAGTAATTTAGAGGCCAAGTTTTAATCAGAAACTATTATCATGAATGTGACACAAGTGCAGAACCCCACAAACCACCCCGTGAGGCTACAGGAGCTCAGTGTTTTCCAAAGGAGAATTTAAACCTCAAACCGCAAACCAGTGACTTACATGACCTCACAGCATGGTGACACACAAGTGTCTCCTAAATACTTTTACATGAACATAAGCAGTTTTCAAAACTACTTTAGATGAAGAAAATTTTTCCTTTGAATTTTGACAGTGGAATACACATTGTCAAAACCCAATATATATCAAATAATAATTGATGGCCAGCTTGTCCCACCATTCATGGTACAAAACTTAATGTTACACTGTTTGCAGCAACTGTGGGAAAGTGGACAGGAAGAAAAAGTTTGATTAATGTTGCAAAGTTTTAAATTTTCCAACAGGACACTTCAGATAGAGTAACTATTATTTATTTTTAAATGAGTTGTCACAACCAATTCAATTGGCAGTGTAGACCATGAAAATGCCCATTTTTGACAAAGTACTTATTTCTGATTGGCAAGAATTAGGCTCCTCTTCTGGAATTTTAAGATTTACAGAGGAAAACCAGAAATATGATAGAAAATCAAAAAGGTGATAGAAATTCTTGACTGCACAGCAGCCAAGGAAAAAAGTGCAGGCAAGAAATCCTTTCTATGCAAGCCAATACCACTACAAGAAGTTTAGAAGCCTAAGGAGAGTTTTTTCATATAATTTATAATCCTAGAACAACTCTAGTCCCTGTTTTACAGATTCTTTTACCTTGAGCAAGCCAGGAAGTATGAACTGTGTGATGGTGTGGGTAAGAAGAGACAATCAAAAATTCAGTTTCTAGAACTTTCTGTATGCAATAACCTAAAGACAATTTTTGAGAGAGAACTGCAAAAATCCCCTAAATAATTACTTTTTCTTCCCTCCCAGAATTCAGAACATTTGCTGTTATTTTGCAGGAACTGTGCTTCCAAAAATGTGAAATTTAGTAAGAAAATTTCAAATAAGTCCATTTTAGTATAAAAAGGGAATTTCTAACCCTAAAAATACTTCATGTGAATTTGGTGCTGATTTATATGTAAAATGAGGATACCCAAAAACTAGGTGAAAATCCTTACTTCAAAGCCCTTCTATTTGTGTGTTTGTGTACGTGCAAGTCACGCAAAATTGCTGAAAGAACAATCAACATGCACTGAATTTTAATGTTAGATGTTACAAAGTAAATTCAAATCTTAATTACAGAATTCTTCATGAAGTGTTATACTTTAATTATCATTTAATATAGTTAGTATATACTCACAAAATTTTTCAAATCAAGAAAAAATACTTTTACTAAACATCACCAGAAACTGTTATAATATACTTTCAAAATAAACCCACTGCAATTAAGGGTAATCTCTAGAGTGATACTGATTTACTAACACTATGTCCACTAAGAGCTTGGTATAGTTAATAACAAGTTACAAAGGCATTTTTACCAAGTACTTCGATACTGAAGTTTGGTTTAACTTACATAATTCAAACAGGTCAATTGGTCTGAAAACTCTTTAAGAGTACAGAGGTGTCAATCAAAATGTGGTAACTGCACAGAAGCAAAGGGCACCATAAAATAAAGATTATCTCCTAAACAAATACACAGAGTTCATATTTACATTAAAGGCATTTTTAAAATTCTCAATGCCTTAGATTGTAAAAATAATGACAAGCCCACAGACAGCAGTTATAGCTTGACTCAAGCTCATGTTAAAAAATACCACAGTATCACACTTAAAAGAAGCTGTTCATTATTTTTACTCTCATATTTCAAAGCATTAAGCTCTCTCTACCTATTTAACCTTAAATTTTTATGTTTTCAACATTTTTCATCTAGGAAATGGCTGTCAAAAGTTTTGACATATTCACATTCAGCAGGTACAAAGTTAAAGTTGGTTGCCCCCGTTACAGAAAATGATGCTTAATGGAAAAAAAAAAAACCAAACCCACAAAACCAAACAAACAAAAAATAAAACAAAAACCAGAACTTATGTGGAAAAAAGAAAAAAAAAAAAGTCTTCTATATAAATAGTCAAAAAAGCGTTGCATTACAAGATTCAGAATCTGCACTTACTCTTTACCCCTTTCTTCCCCTTTCGTTCCTTCTTGTACTGTTCCTTCAGTTTACTTATTAGTCCCTGGTCTACATCCCAAACCTCAGCAGTTGGGGACAGGTCATCTTTGTCTACATGCAGCATATTATTAAAAGAAAAAAAATCAGCAATTGGCAATGCAAGCTGTTGGCGATTTACTATCATAGCTGTATAAGAGCATTAATAAAAGTTCTTAATAAATCTTTACTTTAAAGGTGCAGTCTCAGTTTTAAGTTTACAAAATACTGTCTCATTTCATACAGTATTCAAAGGCACTGTAAAGTATCAGTTACACATTTGAAAATTGTATGTTAATTTGTTACTAAGCAGCAAACAAATTAAGTTTCATAAGTAACTTAGATACTTCAAAATACACAAAAATTCACTGGTGTTCAGAAATGATTACTGCATCTTTAGAAAGACAGTGTTAAAAATTATTCAGCCAAGTTTAATAAGCAAATAAAAGTATTCATGCTATATCTCATGAAAATGCAAGCTGATTAAGTCAGTGCCAGTTTATTCATGAAGACCATCATGCATCCTTTCACACTCATTCTCCATGCACAAGAAACAAACCTTGGTCCTGTATATAAACAAAGAAACTAGTCTATAAATACAGCTTCAGACATAAAGATGAAGTAATTCACATAGGTGAATAAATTGACATCCCACTGCATTCCAGCAATTAAATTACAATTAGCAGAAATACAACATTCCACAGCAGTTTCAGAAAACATCTCTTTCTGTTTGATGAATATTGCAGAATTAAATAGTCTCCAAGAAAAGCTGAGTCTCCACTTTTCTAAACTACCCATCTCAAACATTTCCAGAAACAGAATTAACAGAAGGATATACTTGTTTCTAAGACAAGGTAAACGTAACATTTGCAGAAGCACTTTTGCTGTAGCCAACTAAGCAGCAACCAAACTTTGTGTGCCAGTTCAGTTTATGCTCATAAATTCTCTAGCAATAAAAAAAACCCCAAACAACTTAGTTCATCAGTTCCCAACTTCCAGTCATACCTACAATATCAGTGTTTCCATAAAAGAGCTACTTTTGAAGTTATAAACATTACAGTAACAAAAGTGCATAGGAGGAGCCATACACAGCAGAAACAAAGAAACATGCATTTAGGATGCAAACCAGTAGGAGCTATTCCAAATATATGTTTCATGACAAAACATGACAACAAGTATGAAGATATCCTAGGATACTAATGCATCTACCATCATTCATATAGGGCTGACCAATGACAAGAAGAAACAATCTTGTTCAAAGAGATGGAATGTAAGACAGCAAGGGTGGCAAGGGCGGCAAGGGCATGAAATGGGTAGCTTAACGGTGGCAAAGTCCCATGAGCTGTACGCAAAGAACTGTTGAGAGGGGAATGAAACAATAACATTCTACACCAAATTGCAGCTACAACTACCAAATCACAAACACAAAGAACTCAATCTTTATGACTGCAGGACTAAAACACTGACAGAGAATAGTGATTAGTCAGAATATACAAAAGGCACAGAAAGGTAAAACCGAGCCCAACCAAAAGAAGAAGGAAATTATTAAAATCCCTCCCCCAAAAAAACCCCAAAATACCCCAAATCCCCACAACCTAAAACTCAAGGAAGGGAAATTCAGTTAAGAACAAATTAAAATAATAATTAAAAAAATATCAAAGCACCGTTAACAAAAGGAAAATAATCAGCTAGGTTGCAGCATTGCAGAGAAGAACTGGGGAATTAAACTGAACCAGAAGCTGACCATACATAACAGCTACGTAATGCTGCTGTTAAACAAGCAAAACCCACCCCAAAACAACCCCAAAGCCACAACAAAACTGTCTGGCATATTTTTAAAGATGTGGAATACACTACAGATTGACAAAGATTTAAGGAATTGTCTGTGTTCCACATCAGAAGTTTAGAAAATGTCTGCAGACTGCAAAACAAACAGAGCATTAAAT
Organism: Coracopsis vasa; assembly: GCA_026283785.1. Taxonomy (NCBI): domain Eukaryota; kingdom Metazoa; phylum Chordata; class Aves; order Psittaciformes; family Psittacidae; genus Coracopsis; species Coracopsis vasa. Next base: position 6,444 of record JANHGB010015701.1, on the reverse strand, counting down.
ATCAAGACAAAGAATTTGAAGGAACTGGGCTCATTCAGTCAACAGAAAACAGGAAAAATATAAGCTTGCAAACATAAATATTGAAAACCAGTGCTATCAGCTGCTGAATTGTAGGTTGTAAATAGAAAACTAGATAAAACACTAACGTTGATTAAGCAGAGAGGCTGTGAAATCAATTTCAGTGAAGATTTCTAGTAATTCTGAAGCCAGCAGTGCGTTTCAGGTATGCACAGATGTACTTAGCTATTTCAGAACAGAGTCGTAAGACCACCTCCGTAACTACCCATAGTTATGAACTTCCTCAAATTGCCTGTAGTGTTCACAGCCCACACTAAACTGACATCAGGACAGGGCAGAGGATCTGGGATGTTTACTAGGCAATAGTACTTGGTAGAGAAACTATTTATTTTGTTTTTTAAGATGCCTCCCAGAGTTCTGGGCACAGTCATTCTTTAAATCTTTGTCTATCTGTAAACAGAACTTTTTGTCTTTCATGAAGAGAAAAATTCAGTGATGAACACAGTCATCGAAATTTAAGCAAAATAAAAAGATTATATAATATGTAACATCTGTAATATGTAACAATATGTATTTATTCCTGTTTGCTTAAGCAATCAAAAGTTCTATATGGATATTTTTCTTGATGATACTGTATCACCAAAAGGCATTTATAAATTCTTTAATCTAAAAATGAATGGACATTTTTTAGCATGCTGCATACTCTAATCCTTTATTTAACACTGTTTGAATTTACTCATTTTTCACTATTTTGAAGACAAACTCTTAAGTAAAACATGTTGCATGACAGGACATTTGAAATCACAATGTTTGAAAATAAGTTAAGACTCAAAGTACATTAAATGAGGCACCTACAAAAAGAGAACGTGTTTCTAAAAAGCAGTATTACAGGAAGGCAAAAACAAGCAACCCAAACTTCCACACTCAGTGGCTGGTTTGCAGAAGTCTCCAATAGAAAATATAACTATCAAATTTGGCAATGAAACATTTTAGCGTATCTGAAATTAGACCTACAGATACTACTGTGACAACTAGATGATCTTAAGGTCCTTTCCAACCCTAACTATTCTATGATTCTACAATAATTACGTACTGACAGTAATAATAAAGCAAGACTAGGTAATAGGTCTAGAGGCTAAACACCAGAAGTTTGGTTTCCAGATACTAAATAAAAGCATTATAAAGAAATACACATGTCATAATTACATTTTGTCAGAGAGATAAAACTTTGCAAGAGTAAAAAGTGACAGAAGGATGCCAATGACAGGAAAACTAAAACAGGAAGTAAAAAAAAAAATGCTAAGAAGAAAACAGAAGAACTACTTACTTTATGAAGTATGAATTTTAACTGAAATACTAACATTGAAGTTCCCCTCAAAAATAAATGAATAAATGGATGGACCTGGAGATTTCAAGTTTCAGAGAGCTCAAAATAATGTAACAGGCTAAAATAAACTGGTTTAGGCAAATTATTTTATTTTAGAAGGTGTTTCAGTGAGACAATACTTGTAACGTTATTTTTGATAGGTAATAAAGAAGCATTGTCTTTAAATTATTTCAAATTTACATACTGATCTTTAAAAAGTGACACTTAACGCCAAGACTGGATAGATTATATCCTTAAACATCCATTTAAGGAAAGAGCAGCTGTACTGAAATCAGTGACATACTATGAAAGAAGCATTGCTACTACAGTTAGAAGTACATCTTCTGACTCACTATTTAAACAATAAGTTAGTACAAATTATACAACTAATTTATAAATATTGTCTTTAAATGGCAAAATTTTGAACACATACTTTTACAGATGAAAGCAGGTTTATCTTTATTTCCTCCTCCCCACTTCCTTGCCCCAGTCACAAGTGTTTTGGTAACAATGGAATTACTGCAGTTAAACTAGCTGTCACAAACAAAGCTATCACTAAGTGTGTACAAGCTCCTAAAATGCTCTGAGTCACTTCTGCTATGAGTTCACTTAAATTGTAATAAAAGACATTCAAACTGCTCTCTGAAAAGTGGGGTTGGTTCAATTTGATTTTTAAAAAACATTCTTAGATTTTATTTTTACGTTTGAGACAGTTTTTAACCAAACTGCTCAAAACCAAGTTTGAAAAAATGTAACTTGCAAAGCAGCATTGCAAAATAAAACAGAATCCTCCACATTTGGGGTAACTACCTAAGAAGATGACAGAAAAGGACAGTAATCTTGGAAAGGAATGACTTGGTATATCAACCAACAAGCTAGTTCAGTGAGTTTCAGCAGTATGCTCTGAAAAAAAACGGATAAATCTTTGACGGCATGAATTACAGTATCAAGCTGTCTTTCCTTCTACATAGAACAGTGGTAAGACTGATGCTAGACCCAGAACTTTCTGCATTACTACACATTTGAAGTGATGTTGCAAACAAAGTCAAAACCTTGGCTTCAGAGCCTATGAGACCTCTTATACCAAGAGATTTGCTTGTTTGGCTAAATAAAACTATGATCAAGAAATTAATCAAGGAACATTACCTTCAAAAGGGGTACACCACCAAGCAACTAAAATACTTCTAAAATTGGGTAGTTATTACCAAAGCTAAAGGTAACAGTTATTTTCCAGCTTCATCTTCCAACTAGCTGAATTTTAAAAATAAAGGTGACTAAATCCTTTGATACTGATTTCCAAGAAAGAATGCTTTCTAATCCCTGATACCTTCAAGATCAAGACTGGGTGATTTTCTTGGAAGATGTGCCGGTATTCTGACTCCTGTAGGTCTTTATATTCTCTTTGCTCTACAAAGTGTTTATCCAAGTATGACAAATTCATTGTCTCAATGACAAAATGGTCAAGATGATCTAGTGACAGTTTTTGGCCTTAGAACGAAAGACTTAAGAGAATGCAACCACAAAATTGCTTTTACCACCGTTCAGATGGTAAATTTCCCACTTCAAGGCAGACATGAATTACTTTGTTCATTATTCTTTCTCCTATGCAAATTCTCTCCCCCTTTCAATTTCTTCTTTTGAAACCCATAGGCTCCAGGAGTTTCTGACTTAGCATAGTTTGTTTCAGATCAAATTATTAACCTACTTACTTTTATTATCTACACTAAAATAAAGTTATGCCAGTACAATAGTACTTTTTGATTCTACAAATGCAAGCCACATTAGCAATAACATCTAAAAATCTCAGCCAGAAAACCTAAATATACTAATTGACCGTTTTTGCAAGTACACCAAAAAAATCTATTTAACTTGAACACAGAAAGTTTAAAGCTCTTGATCAGAAAAAAATATGCAAAAAAGAATCTAGATATGAAAACACATTTAATTCAGGTATAAAAATATTCCAAATCCTAGTTTTTCTTATTCAGGAAATAAAATATTCTATTTCAAATTTGGAATGAAGACCAAAACCTGAAACAAACATAACTAGAATTGTATTTGTGGCAACTACAACAGCACATATACGTATGTATAGACACAGAAGTTTCAACATCCGGTATACTACTAAGCAGCAGCATTTGATCACCGCAATCATCCACACATCCACATTATCTTAGCAGGTACTGCAACTCTTGTGTACTATCATAAACAAGTATTCCTTTATTTCTAAAAGCTTCTGCTAGCATCTTACCCCACTCTGTTCCATCTCCTGAACTTCGAGCTTCTCCAGCTCCCTCACCATCTTCAGCTGTCACTAAAAAATCAAATTCTTTCAAAGCTTCTTCAGTATCGGGGTCATCTGTAAGGTCAGCAGCTAAACCTTCATTACCAATCTGCAAGCAGATAAATGTTTTTCTGCTTTTGAATCATGAACAGATTTTCTACTCAAATATTTAGAAACAATATAGATTACTCTCTCCGAGTACCTAGTTTCAGGGGAAAACATTTTTCAACATGAAATGCAGAAAAAGATACACAGATATAGTCAGATCTAGAGCTGCTTATTAAAAACAAACAAAAAAGAAAAAGAGAGCAGTGCAGTGCAGTACAGTGATCATTAAGAAATCAAAAGAACACTAACAACAAAAACAATCCCATATATCCCAACCTTTAAAACCTATCAATTGGAAAATTTTGTTTTTTCTTGCAGCATCGGTAGTTCTGCAGAAAAGCTTTACATAGAAACTGTGGTTTTTACTGATCCAGAGGCCTTTTTCCCTTTTGCTTTGCAGTTCTATTTCAGTGTTAAACATAAGCTTGCAAAATACATTTTCTTCTGGAAAGTGTCTTTTTACTAGTCCTGCCACACCTTCACCTTAAACAGAAACCATCCCGCATCAACACATCAGTGAGAAGTTTTCTTTTATTCTGCGGGTAAAGAAAATTTCCACATGGGGTTATGTTTCTATAACTTGGACAATATTCTCATCCTTTCGCAGAAGAAGACAATTTTAACAAAGATACCTAAAAATGATGCTTATACTTCCTATAAAAAAGCAAGCTTTGTCAAGAATTTAAAAAAAAAAAAAGTAATGTCTTCATATCTGCTTGGAGATTTACCCATTAGATAATCTTTTTATCACATGACCTACTGCCTTAGAACAAAAAAAAAATTCCACTGATTGCCTGCTTAATCTGTTACCAAAAGCACAAGTTAATACCAAAGGTATGGTGAAAAACCCTCCCTGACAAGTCAAGTTCGGAGATTAAGACTTGTGTCAAGACAAGCTAATGCTGCTATTTAGGAAAATCCAATGCAGCCACAAGGGTCATAATGCTACAGAAAACTCATACCGAGAAAAAAGTAATAAAACTGTGAGTACAATGTTCATAAATAAACCTCTTTATATGAAGAAACCCCAATGACAGAGATATTCTTCCAGTACAGGAGGAGTATAACTAAGAAAGTACAGGTAAGACAAAGTTGCTCCCAGAATGGAAAACTAAAAAGGAAAATAAACCAGAACAAAACTACTGGAGATTAAGTCTCTGTCAGGCTCTTAAAGTATTTAATAAAAAGCTGCATGAAAGGAAGAATTAAGAAAATATTTGACATAGAAATGATTTTTTCTTTTTAAAATTACTAATTTAGTTCCTTCTAAGAAATTGTCCCTACCTTCTCCAAAATTTGGAAGGGACGCACACTATATTGTGCTAAATTTGCCTCATAAAGGTGCTCAAAAGTATGCAGAGAAGCTAGGATGGCCAATCAGTTACCTCTTTCAGCAATTAATTCACATTTGCAAACAAATAATGCATTAACTAAACTACCAAATTTACCAATAATGCATCTGCTTACAATCCATTCAGATAACAAAGGTACAACAACATTTTAACATTTATAGTCATCTGGAAAAAAACCCTCCCTTTTAAAGGGGATTTCAGATCTATATATAAAAAAAAAAATAATCTTTTACTTTGTGTTTCTTATTTATCCGGTGCTTTTCTTTTCCATCTGCAATATCTTCTATCATGTCACTCTCTTCTTCTTCATCACTATCATCCGCATTTTCTAAGAAGTTAAATGTTTCAAGAACATCACCAGAATTCCTACATAAATAGAAACATTAAGAGAGAATCCATTTTACTTGAAGAGATTTTAGACGATTAATCAGATTAAATGCAATTGCTACCTAACAGCTTAAGAGCTTTAAAACAAGCAAAACAACAAATATGAAGAAGTTTCTATAGCTACCCTAATTCCTTATTGTAGAGCCACTCAACCAAATCTTTCTTTAAAATAATAACTCCAAAGGGTTATATGACAAATTCAACTTCAATACACATATTTTCCTGTATATATATAATACACACATATGTATGTAATACAGATACCTATGTTCCTATGTATAATCAATTTCACTGAAGTTCATAATCATTTGTAGTCAGTTACACCCACACCTGTTCAGAGACTCCGCAGTTGAAAGTTCAATATGAAATGAATGGCACATATCAATGACGAAGAAAAGCAAACTTCAGGCATTTCTTATCCCTTCACTTACCTTTTCATTTCCTGTCCCTTTTGTTTTGATGAAGGAGATTCACCCCCATTGAGGATTTGCTCCAAGTTCTTTGTCTCTACTGAACCATTTGGTTCCGAATTGGAGAGCCCAAGCAAAGACCTTACTCGCTGGGAGCGTACATCCAATATTGTATCTGTATAACCTACTTCCTGAAGATACCTAGAAGCATTAAGAGAAAAAAGAGGAAAGCATATTTGAGGGAAAATGAAAGAATTTAGTATTGACTGTTAAAAACTAATGCCACTCTTATATCATGGAAAAATAAGCTTCACTGTTAATCCATTTCATATGGAAAACCTTACTCTATGCTGTCTACAGCTGAAGACTATGAAGTTCAGAAAAATGAACCACGATTTATCCACCTCAATTACTGTGTTTCATAGAGTAAGTATATACATATACAGCTTGTACTTCATGGAAAAGCTTGAATACACCAATATTCAACGTTACTTACTGTCTCAGTAACTGTCTGCCTTG
>JANHGB010015699.1:0-14841 GCA_026283785.1 Coracopsis vasa | reverse complement strand
CTCACAGATTGAGAACAGTTCAGTACTATCAGGCTACTATGAATGAATTCAGTGCAGGCATCACGCAAGCCCAACAACATACCTTAGAAATAAAGCAACAATATACACTCACAAAAACATTGTACACACTTTGTGGTCTACAATTTGGCTTGTGCTGACTGTTCTCTATGCCTAAAAGAACCAAGCGTATCAACATCTGCAGAGATCATGTATCATTAAGACCTTAGCAAGCATTCAGATGTAACCACATCACTACATCACATAGTTATAGCTATATATTTCATTACAACTATGAGCATACTCAGATATTTTTGCTATCCTCTCCCAGATCAAAATTGAGCTATGTATATAGGCAAAAAGCTTCAAATACTATTGTTTTTACTTCTCTTCACCACAGGAAACCAATGATTATGGTTAAAATCTATGCCTGCAACTAAGAAGAACAGTCAAATCACTTTCAATTTATTATCAATGTATCAATCCCAGAATAAAGTGACAGAAATCAGGGATTTGTTGGTAAGAATGAACAACATCCATTTTAACATCCTTTATCCAGTTTCTGCAAGAGATCAACCGAACAGTACAAACTACCCAGAAAACAGTACAGTGAAACTGGTGTCATCCAACAGCAAAACTAAAAAGGTCAGTTATGTCATTGCAGAAAGACCTGTTCTCTATGGAATGATGCTTCCTTCCAAATTGTTTGCCAGGATTTAACAGATTGGTGCCAAGCCAATGGCTGTGCATAAGCAAACAGTTCTTAGCAAGGACATGCTGGATTCTCTACAAAACATCCATGGGATCACAGCTAAGCCTTAACCAGGGAAAGGTCCCTCTGCTCCCTGTCTAGTGTCATGTACTTTGTGACTTGCAATCGCCAAAAATCTACAAAAGGTATCCATCCATTTTAAATACATATTTAAAGAGATAAATAATCTAGCTGTTAGAGCGAATCCAGAGGGGGCCACAGAGATGCTGCAAGGGCTGGAGCAGCTCTGCTCTGTAGCCAGGCTGAGAGAGCTGGGCTGGGTCAGCCTGGAGAAGAGAAGGCTCTGGGAAGACCTTAGAGCAACTTCTAGGGCCTAAAGGGGCTGACAAGAAATCTGGAGAGGGGCTTTGGCCAAGGGTCTGTAGAAACAGGACAAAGGGAACGGCTTTAACCTGACAGAGGGGAGATTTAGATTAGATATAAGGAAGAAGTTCTTCCCTGTGATGATGGTGAGGCACTGGCAGAGGTTGCCCAGAGAAGCTGTGGCTGCCCCATCCCTGGCAGAGTTAATGGTCTTTAAGGTCACTTCCAACCCAAACCTTTCTATAGTTCTATGATTCTACTTATGAAAAATATCCACATGAAACTAGACATCAAACTAGATGAAAGTATTTCTGCGTCAGATTGAGAGCTTCCCCTAAAAAAGTGTAAGGGCTGCATAACACACCTAATGCTTAAACTATGAAGACAACATAATTTACATCACAACTTTGGGACAAAACTATTCAACAGGTAGACTCTGCAGGTTAAAAAATACAACCATAAAAAGCACTACACAGCATATGCTGAATTACTGGGGTAGCAGCTTCAGCTGTGCCAGAGAGTCTCTCTGAGCTCGAGGATTAAAGCTTGTGCTGCTCTATCCGACAGCGCGGATGACAACATCAGCAGAGAGTTGCTGGGAAGCACAGCTGAGAAGAAGCTCTCATGGTTTTTTAGGTGGTTGTGTGTAAATTGGCTCTTGAGGAGCTGCTTCTGTCAGCTTCTGCGCTCATGAGATGCAGATGCTGCCACCTGACTTTGGGTTAATGAATGAAGCTTTTAATTAAGCTTTCTTACACGTACCTCTCAGACTCCACAATCCAATTTTCCTCTTTCTCTTCATCCAGCAAAACCCAGAACTAAAAGCAGAAGGCAAATCAAGTGGGTCCCATCATTAACTTTGTGGCAACAAGCCTTTGGAAAAGGTTGTGTATTATTACATCCTCTCCTGTGAGCTTCATAATACTGCTGTAGCCATAGGATGTCAAGGAAAGGTACCAACAAAACTTCCCCCGTGCAGTGGTTAGTACCAGTTAAAATGGTTAGAAAAGAAGAAAAGATGTGAAAGTTGATTGGGCTGTGAAAAAAGGGAAGACACAGAATAGGCAGGAAATCTTTCTAGCACATGCCTCATAACCGCATTGAAGCTGGCATTAAATTATGCCATTGACTTTTCCTATTTCACTATTGTAGTGGGGGTAGGAGGGAGATAATGCAATTATTGCAGTAGCAAAAGCTTCCACTGTTGTATTCTAAAGTTTCTAAATACATGAAAGCAACTGGATCAGGTTTTCCACCAAATCAAGTTTATAACCTTTCCACAGTACCACAATTGCTCCTATTATTTATGTCTCTGGAGTATGAAAACCAAGTTACCACTTCAACATCACTCACATCACATTTAATAACATTTTATATTTGAAATTAAACTATTTAATATACTTCACTTTGATAACTTGTCTTTTCTCTGCTTTTCCTGACTGAACAAACCACTGTCCTACCTTGAGAGAATTAATCAATTCCCTCACTTCAGTTCAAAAGCAGATAAAAATTATCATTTCTAAAGGTTAAGCTTATTTTTAAATAAGATTCTTTTTTAATTCCAAGATCATTCTGTGCCTTAGCAATAATTTCTGTTATTAACCTGGAGTTTAACCTTGATGAAATAACTGATTTAAGGCCTACAAATAATTTCCTTTGAATTAAAGGTTGTCCTGAACTTTAACTTCTAAAGAGTATTTCTAATACTTTGGAAGCTTTTGCTTGCTGGTGACAATCCTGCCCATCCAGCCTAAGACTGACCTAAGCAAACAATTTTCCTAACATAGTCAAAAGGATCTGCTCCCACCTCAGCTCTCAAATCTAGTGCCTTTGGTTGTCTTGGCCACTGCTGACAGCAAATATAGGAATGTCACAAAATTCCAGAGACATGTCAAAACACTCTTATGTTATCTCCTTGCAACCTGGTTGGTGTATTTCCTTTTCAGGACAAAGGGTAGTGGTTTTAAACTAAAAAAGAGTAGACTGAGATTAAATATAAGGAAGAATATTTTTATGGTGAGGGTACTGAGGCGCTGGCACAGGGTGCCCAGAGAAGCTGTGGCTGCCCCATCCCTGGCAGTGTTCAAAGCCAGGTTGGACGGGGCTCTGAGCAACCTGCTCTAGATGAAGGTGTCCCTGTTCATTGCAGGAGGGATGGACTAGATGACCTCTAAAGGTCTCTTCCAACCCAAACTATTCTATAGTTTGATTCTATGAGATTTCCGTGCCTGCTTTCTGCTTTTCTCTGTGGCTACAAGGCATTTCAAGCAAGTAGAACCTTGGGCCATGCTTTTCCTGGGGTTTCACAGCGTGGGTCCTGCCTGCTTGCCTCATCTGTGAAGGCAGAAGGAAGCTCTGCCCACCCCACTTGCCACCTTAGCCTCTAGAGCTGCAGCCCAGGATAAATGTCCAGGGCATTTCCTCCTGTCTGTCCAGTAAGAGCTCTTGCTAGTCTAAGAAACTTTACCTTCTCTCACACGTATGCCGTTACAATAAAGCCTGTCCTTCCCTTCAACATTTGCCCATGTGCATCAGATTAAAGGAAAATGATTAAAAATAATTAGTTCTTAAAAGAGTTTCATAAAATAGTAAAGGAATCCCTTACAGGAATGTCAGCAGTAGCAACATGTGACAGCCGCAGTAGGCAACGTCATTTGTGCGCACCAGAATTAATGCATCCCATCAGCATTTAAAGCAGATAACACATTAGACCTGGTAGTTTCAAATATTATATTTGTATGATATTTAATGACTATTTGTGCTGGCAAGCAAATCTCACTGCCTTTCTACATATTATTAAGTATACTACCCATTTTCCTGAAGCATTAATGTATGGATAACTGATCGCCTATGCAAAGCTGAACTGGGATTTAATGAACCCCCATTACTCAAGCTGCACATTTTCCTAAAGATGAAAAATGCCATGTACAATGTATTTTCCTGCATGTGAATAAGCCCATTAATACAGATTTCTGAACAGAGTGTTTCTACTCAGCAATTTTTGCCCTTTTGGAAGGGGGAAGGAAAAGGAGAAGGGAGCTGATACTTCCTCTCACTCCCCCACATCATCTCCAGAAAGGAACTGCATAGGCTTTGTTAATGTTTTGGTTTCAAAGCTCTTCTTAGTACATAGGCACAACTGCCTTCTGATAAATGTTTATTCCAACTTAGCTGCAAGCAGTTAAATCCATTTTACTCTACCTTGCCCTACTTTGATAGGAAATGATAACAGAAACAGTATTCAAAGCAGATCAAATTTGGAAATACTGAGAACTGCTGTTTGACATCCTCTTTTAACAATTCCCCTCCCTGATGGAGCCCATCCTGGCAATTAAATCTACACATACTATCAAGATCTACTAATCTCCAGTCAGATTCTTAAATGCAAATTCTTTTGCTTTAGCAGCAATACATAAGTACCAGAAAAATTACCATTTAGATGTACAACAAGCTGATCTGCAGCCTCAGTCAAGGATCTGAAATGCAGCTTGGGGTGCTGTTGCAGTTTTAGGACAGCAAGGCCTCAAACTGTGTTTTGTTTAGGAAAAAAAAGCATTAGAACAGTGTTTTACTGTATGTCATGTTCATAAAGGATGAAAAAGGAAGTTTCCCTTTCATCATGGAGTATGTTCTCTATAAATGCATCATTACAGTAAGTCATTATATGCACCTCTGTAGTTATAGGCACCTTTCGCAGCAACTAACCAGGCTTGGAAACTTGGACACCAAAACCAGTCTTTTAGTTTTCCTAGTGTTACTTTACTAAAATTCTAAAATCACTGCACTTTTCTCTACTGAAGTGTGTTAAGCAGTCTACCTTTCCACTGCATTTCTAGGCATTTCCCATTAATTCTACCCTCTCCTACCTTTCTCTCTCCGTTTCTTCTACTACTCCTCAAAATGGGCCTGCTGCGTTTCAGATTCTCTGTGGAAAGTTGGGCTTTCTGCAAAACTTGGCTTTACTCAGCAGCTGCCAGAACTCTGCTGTTTTCCCTTTTACTGTTCAATTCACAGCTATCAGTGCCAGAATCAGGAACCGTTTCAGACACGCTTTATACTGCATTTCTCAACAATAAGGCTGTAGAAAACCTATCAGTTTATCTGATGAACTCCCCTGCTCAGCTGTAGACATGAATTAGGTAATGGAAGTTTTTTGAGAGCTTTGCTGTTGCACTGCACAAACACCTTAAGAGGAGAAAAGCCAATCAAAAAGTAAACCATCAACTTCCCCTTTTTCCCTCCAAAGCCTCCAAACATCTCACATACTACCCATGACTTCCCAAAAGCAGAGAGTATAACCCATTCATCCCCAACAGCTCACGGGTCAAAAGACAAACCTGAGATGACTTTCAAGCCCTTAAGTCTGAACACAGCTTTTGGCCTTCTGTTTTCAAAGTAACCTCTCTAAACAATAGAGCACTGTCTAAAGCAAGTGGCATTGTTCTCTCCCAAGAAGTGACCCGAATTTTCTTAGGAAAAGGACAACAATAAATCCAAATGCTTTAGAATCAAAAATAAAAATAAAATAGAAAAGAAAGGCTTTCATGGAAATGACATTTTCTAATGAAAAAATCTTTTCTTAGAAAGTAGCAGTAGGGATTATTTGTTATCTCTGAGTCAACGCGCTGCGGCCACAGCTTCTAATTCACACAATCAACCCTCTCCCCTAACACTGAAATAGACACCAGGCTATGAATTTCAGAGAGTAATCATCACCCAAAGAACCTTGCAAAAAGCCAACTCTGCTCACCGGAAATGTAACCAAGGAGCTTGCTTCTGTGGAATAGTTACGTGTTTCATAGTACAGGCTAACAGCTTCCACTGACAGCTTTATCACTGTCAACAGTGAATCACATCCCTGTCCAACAGCGCAAACTCTGGTAACTTGGCTGATCATGGCAGGGGAACATGCAAGATGTTGAAATGGGGTTCTCTGTTCCTAAGTCACAGCAGCAAGAGCTGAAGACCTACAGCTCAGCCTATACAGTAACAGGAAGATCAGAGCTTCCAAGATGAGATGGCTGTAGTCAACCACAAGTCTGTGCTTCCTCTCACGCCATCACCAAACCTTTCCTCTTCATCCAAGATCACAATACTCTTTCAAATCACAACTCAAGGGACTGCACACTTATATTTTACAAATCATTACAAGTTGTATGCTGTGGACAACCAGCAGGCCCCTGACTTCAGAGCTCCACACATCAACCATCAGGAACACAGAAGGACATCTTGGGAATCCAAACTACTTCAGCTGACTTGAACTCCATCCTCCCTCCCCAAATTAACTGACATTGAAACTAAGCATGACCCTCAGAACAAGGATTAAAACCACATAATAAAACCAACAGTTACCACATTTTCTTTCCTTTTTTAAATAGCATGCTACATGAAACTCTGCCATCATTGCTTGACATGATCCAGAATTATTCTCCTACAAAAAAAGGTGCTTTTCTTGAAAACATAAAACCCCCAAGCTGTGATAAGTCAGGAGACAAGCGTAACGATTCTGTGTGCCACCACGAGAAGACAACAACAGCTAACTGAAGTTCTGTGCTTTAAAAATCATCATTTCCACCAGAAGATGACTGTATGTCCAATGTATAGGCATGTGGGAGAAGAACCTGCTTAAAAATCATGACTACTCAGCAGAAACTGCAAATAAATAACCTGATGTCTACATTCCTTATTTCTAACAGCCTAATTTTTACTTAGGATCTAAAGATATCATTCAGAACAACTAATCACAAAATCTTATTTCAGATTCTTGTCAGCAACTATGATGCTGTGAACAGATATAGAAGGCCTGATCTTTTGAAGTATCCAGCAACTTGAGTGGTTCTTGACTGTGGCAGCAGCTGGAACATACTGTTTCTGTGAAATGCTGCTCTCTTCCACCACTCGTCAAAACAAAACAGTGATATTCATTCCTTCATTACTATTTTTGTGGACACATCTCATAGGAAAAAAGCAGTGGAAAAACCAATTTAGATGTAGAATGATATCTTGAGCAGCTCTGTTTAGTAATCTGCTTCCTTCTTCCCCTCAAAAGTCTAAGCCAAAAGTAACAATTAAATAAATCTCAGCAAGGTTTTGTAAACAGATTGTGACCAAAAAGAGAAATTCTTACCTTGAAGCATCAAAGCTGTCATAGGATCCAACTGTGTAGTGTCTAAACAGCTTCTTTGTTCTATCTGATCGTGTTTCTGCACAAAGAAAAGAACTTTTAATAATATTTCTGTGCTGTTTTATCAAGTGCTGGTGTAATTTACAATTTCAAAGTGGATTTTCTGCTATACATCAACAGAAGAAAATGGTCGAGGTCGAAGGGATCTCTGGAGGTCAACTTGTCCAACCTCCTGCTCAAGCAGGGCCATCTACAGCCAGCTGCCCTGGACCATGTCCAGATTGCTTTTGAATATCCTTATGAACAGAGACTCCACCATCTCCCTTGGCAAACTATTCCAGTGTTCAGTTGCCCTCACAGTAAAAAACATTTCCTTTTGTTCCCTTACAGTGAATTAACATGGTTTCAAAGTGTTCTGAAAACATTTGACTTTGTAGTTGAGATATCATCTGTCATATCACACACATCAAGTGGATAAGGAGAAGTTCTCGTAGATACCCTATCATATCATTCCCAAGTTATAAAGTTTCACCCACATCCTCAGTGGTTAAAACTTTTCAAGTCCAACCTTTAGTTCTTTTATAGCTTGGACTTAGAGGCTAAACACAATAAGAAAGAAAGAAGAAAAATCAGCAACACATTCCAGAAGGGTTGGAATAATAGCACCAAAATATGCAAACCAGTATTTTTTGTTTAAAAACATACATGTGCTCACAAAACTAGAGCTATTCCTATGATTTTTATTAGGCATATGGAGAACGGGGTAGGGGAGGAAGTAGCTGCCCACATGCACCACCATCAATCTAATCTCACAGGAAACAGTACTATGAAACTTGTACTACTATTACATAGCAAAAACAGACACTTCAAACAACTGGGGATATGGGGTGATGCAGAAACCAAAGAAACCCTGTATCTGGGAAACATGAAGAACAAAGGAATGAAATACAACAATATATCTACTAAAAAAGGTATTTAAAACCTAAAATACATTGAATTTTTACATTTATGCCCTTTCCTAACAAAAAAAACATCCATCCCACTGAAGCAGTTCCCATATCAGCATTAAATCAACCTCTAGGGCTATGAACAGTATGTTCACAAGTAGTTTTACAACTGTACCTATAGAACAACAGAGCTAAATATATCTCTTGCTCTAGGATTGTGAGGATGCTCCCTCACTTATTGCTTTCAGTTGCTACCTACAGGAGCATCAATAAATCAAGCACATGGGAAAGACACAGAACCTACTCCATTGCTGGGTTGCTTTAGTTTGGGCAGCAAAAGCATAATCTAAAAGGCTTTTGCTGGAAGGCTGTCACTCTGTGTGTATGTGTGCAAATTACACTTCTAGGGAAGGACAAAAGGATTGTAGAGGAGGGAATTCATTGTCACATCCTTCTTCGGAATGACAGGAAAACACACAGAAGCCCGCTTCCAAAGAGTCATTCAAATAAAGTAAAACTTTAACAAAAAAGAGAGCAAGAAACCTCTTTTGGTTGCTTTATGTATTACAATGATCCTTGTTCAAATCAATTTTCTAAGTCTTACTCAGCCTTAACCACAATAATATTGTATTAATGTATTCATTTTTCCAGACGAGTATCTTTAGTGCAGCCCCTTTTCCTATGGCTTCTTCATTCAAGGGAAGATACTTAAGCAGAAACTGCAGGTTTTGAGACAGGAAAGAGTCTTGCCTAACCACAGCTTGGTGCTCAAATGCAATCACATTACATTAGGCTAACAGACGTCAAAAGGCAAATTGAGGAGTTCCTGGTTTAGCTTGTGACCATGAAAATCCCATCTGCATGGCTGGAGTTTTTTCACTGAAGGACAGGAATTTTTCACTGAAGGACAGCCTGACTCCATCCAAACAGATTTTATTAGTTCTCCAAGCTAGGTATGTTATAAGTTACTGTGAGAGGTAGTGCTGTCAGACGACCAAGTGCTGGTCTGCAGAGAGAAAAAAACACATCAGCAGGATGACAGGCTTTAAACCTGACCAAGGAGCACATTGCAGGAGACAGCACTGGAAGGGCTGACAAAATGCATCTTTCCTTGCCTTAACCACTAGAGCTGACATGTAGATGGATAGTGCTGCCAGCTGGAGACATAAATACCAATACCTACATAATACAGAGGAATTATGGCTGAAAATATATATGCAGGTTGCAGCTGGCTGAAAGTTTCTTCACAGTGGTGCACCAATTTGTAAGATACAAGAGAAGCAGTACTAAGAAAAACCAGAAATATTTACATTTATATAAGTTTTGAGGAGACTAACAGGCTTTCCTACAGGCTGGCCAAAGGGAGAAAATCTCTGTTATAATACAAATCATAGAATGGTTTGAGTTGGAATGGACCTTAAAGATCATTTAGTTCCAACCCCCTGCTATGGGCAAGGAAATCCTATTTGATAGTTTCATATAGGCTTATTTTGTCCCTTTGTCACGCATCTACAACCATGTTTTCTGCCAAAAAGGCCTCACCTTCACCCCAGGTCCGAGCTCCTTCTGCCCTTACCCCACTGCCTTGCTGGAACAGCCAAGGAGGACACAAGTTGCTCCAGGAACCACCTAGACTCAACCAAAGCTCAGCCAGGCAGCACATGAGCTGCAGGGCTAGAGGACACCACGCTGCCTTTCACAGAGTAGGAGCTGTAAGTGTAGTGAGCATCAGTGGTACCCAAGGCTACATGACAGCTGCTCAGAGAGATCTGCCTTTGAAGTACTTCACTGTATGACTGTAACTCTTAATGCGCCGGAAGGGGTTCAGTGAATTTTATGGGTCATGCCTTTGTTACTAAGTTTACAGGTTCAGTTTCAAAATCCAGTGCCCTGCAGTGAGGTGGAATAAAGCGACCTACATGAATTACAGTCTTTTCCCCATCGAGCAACATTCTTTTTCACACTATCCTAAAAATCAGATTAATATCAAGAGACATAATTAGAAGAAACACAGAAAACCATAAACCTGGATTCCGCTTGGAGTTTGCCACCAGCCTGTTTCCAGAAGCCACTTATAAATAATTAAAAGAACAAAGTATAAGGAAGACTATTTTGGAAATCCTAAATCTCCTGCTTGAGCCCTAAGGAGCCAGATGTTTCTTCTGCAGCAAGTGTTTTCTGTAGCATGATATTTCAGTGCTATTAAGGAATACAAAGTGGGTGGGAGGAACGGAAAGACGCAGTAAGACAGATAGCTTTGTTCAGCTCCTTGGTATTGCCAAGCCAGCATTCTTCAGCTGCAGCTTCTATCTGCTCCCTGTTTCCCTATATATTCCCCACTTCTTTGTGTGCAGTCGCATTCACAGGGATTATTTGGGAAATCATTAGCTAAGGGGTATGTTTCCCAGGTCGCTTGTGAAGGTCTTTAATTACCCTCTTTTCCTAACCTCTGATTCAGATTCCAGGCTCCCCTATTACGCAGCTAAGTACAGGCATACAAAAAGGGGGGAAGGATCAGGAATCTGCCATCATAATGAACTGCACACTGAAAAAAAAAGGGGAAATAAAGGTTCCTTTCTCAAATTTGACTAAAGAATACAAAGAACCCATAGGCATCTGTTTAACAAATGCTTTTCTGAATTCAAGCCATATATAGCATAATAGCACTATTATAATAGCACCAAGGTCCCAGATTTTACTGGATTTTACCCGTTCTTACATCCCCAGGTTTTCTGAAGACCAGCACTTTGAATCAGAGTGCTTTGCAGCAAGGTAGGACCACGTAAAACTAATAAACTTTACATCATTTATGGAGTCTTTACCTGCAGAATCCTGTAAGGATTTCTTTTTGAACTTGGGTACACACAAATTAGAGAGACTTGCAAGAAGATCTGGACAAGAAGGTGTAGAAAAGCATTATCTAGCAGTGTATCTATTACTGCATTATTACTGAGAAGAACATCTGTCAGCACAGATGAAATATCATTGCATCAAATTGGATCAGTTCAAAAGTTATTCTAAGAGGCAGAATGAAATACCAGTGTTTGCAAAAATAGTGCAGTTTGCTTTACACTGACAGAAAAGGGAACACTGGTGTATCATTGGGAATTTCTACATTTCCTGAGAAGCCCATATTTTACTGCAGTTACTCCCTTGTATTGTTAGCTAATATTTATAGTTGGTTGGAAGACTTTCTCTCCACAGACCTCCATCCACCTCTAGGTTACAGCTATGGGACATGCCTGGACATAAGCATCAGGATAAAGGTCATGACTAACAGCTCAGCTCTCACACCACTGCATGGCTGTCCACAGAGTAAAAACCTGTCTATGGGAAAATGAAGGCTCCCTCTACAGCTACCAAGGCTATTTTGCATAAGAACACACCATCAACATAAAGCTCCCCACTTTCTGCTAAAAACCCCAAACCCAAACCACCCATGAGGTTTATTCGCATTAGCTAATGGGCCATCTCAGAGTAATGTGAGTCCTAGTATGATGAGAGCCATAGAAGAATCTGCAGGGAACAAAATGCTGGGGCAAGCTTTCCTTGGTCTTTTCTGTTGCCCTGTGCGACAGTGCTAATACAAATGATAAAGCCCTAACTGGTTCTTCATTAGAAACCTGCATTGGTGCAGACATTTGAGTAAGGAACTGACTCAAACCCTGTCATTCCAGAACACAATTTCTAGGGTTTGAAGAAAGGTGAACATGGAGAAGACTGCAGTGATAGGACAAGGGGGAATGGGTTCAAACTTAAACAGGGGAAGTTCAGGTTAGATATAAGGAAGAAGATTTTTACTGTGAGGGTGGTGAGGTTCTGGCACAGGTTGCCCAAAGAAGTTGTGAATGCTCCATCCCTGCAGCGTTCCAAGGCCAGGATGGACGAAGCCTTGGGTGACAAGGTCTAGTATGAGGTGTTCCTGCCCATGGCAGGGGGTTGGAACTGGTTGATCTTAAGGTCCTTTCCAATCCAAACCATTCTGTGATTCTATGATTAAGATGCAGGTGAAAAACACTTTCTCTTTTTCTTCTTCCACTTTAGGAGGAGTGATGGCTTCCCTCAACCGAGAAATATGAATATGCCTTCCCTGTGGTTTCACTGTGTTAAGTCTCATAACTGACCCCAGGGCCCCAGCAGCGCCTGCAGACATTATCAAAAGCTGAAAAATCACTGCCATGAAAAGCAAGAAATGAAATTTGGACTCTAATCCACAAAGACAGCTAATATGGCTCTATTTCTTCACTGATAAGCACAGAGTCATCGCAGGCATGCTGCAGCAGACAGCCCGGTTACCATGCTGACACTATTATTTGTAGTAGATTGCTTACATATTTGATATTGGTTGGAAGAGGAAAGAACTAGGGGAAAAAAATCCCAAAGCAACTGTCTTCCTTCCTTTCATTCTCCCTGCTGCTCCTGGCAGGGCATTTCAGCTGCCGGGTTTCCTAGGAAACTGGAGGGGCTGCTTTGCCAGAGGGGATGTTGTCAGACTCTTGCCAGCACTCTTGGTAGGGTTTAGAGTGATCGATGCATCCACAGGGTGAACAGAAGCAATAAAAGTGTAAGAGCCTGATTTATGTGTGATATTGGTGAGACCACGCACAGCAGCAGACACCTTCCAAACATCATGGACTGTAGAAGTCACGTTACACTGCTACTCCAGCCTACTTGCTGCAGAAACAGTTTCCATCTGTTCTAAGCCCATTTCCAGCATGAAATAAGTCTGCACACTGATATCCAACAGTTGTCAGAGGCTAAAGGCTTTCACAATGCAACTCCTCCTTTCTGTGGAAAAAATGCTTACACAGCTATTTATGTTGAGGGTTAGAACAAAAGTCACTTGAGGCTGAGGAAAGCAGTCTCAAATTCTTCGTTACGACCAGCTACACAGATAGTACGTAAAGTTAACACAAGTTCACAACTCAACTGCACTTGTGCTAGCCATTATCTAGCTGCTTGTTTTGCAAGAAGACAGCACTTCTTTTATGGGCCTTTCCTAAAACTGATCCTATAGTATCACAAAAAATCTTCACCCTGCAAATTACATTTAAAAGATTATAAAAGGAAGAAGAGAAACAAGGTAAGACAAAAAGTAATCTTAGAGAGCGAAAAAGCATATGAGATTGAAAACATCACCAAGAACATTTATTTTCCCATCCTAAGTACATGTGTATTCAAAATATTTGCCATACTAAGTGATGCCAAATTATCTCTATTGTAGAGGAAGCAACAGCAAAAAGCAGTAGCAGATTTGTTAAAAACCATGTCTCAAAAAACCTAAATTAAAGTGGATGCTGTTACCCTAAAATTTGTTTAGCACCTGCTTTTCCCATCTATGAAATAAACTAAGCATATCATTGCATCACAGGTCCATGCTGTTGTGGGATAACCTATACTATATTCCATGCTTGTCAAAAACTGTTGGTTTATGTGACCAGATTGACAGACATAACTCACGTACCCGCCTGCTTCACACAAAGGCCACACATTGCAAATTGACCCCAATGTTACTATCAAATCACAGCATAACTAAAGCTTTGGAAAGCTTTGATCTAGCTGGTAATGTAATATATAGCTTTGGAAAGCTTTGATTTAGATGAAAATTGTAATATCCAAATTGACCCCAGTGTTACTGTCAAATCACAGCGTAACTAACGCTTTGAAAAGCTTTGATTTAAATGATAAAGTGATCTACAGCATGTGTGAAACAATGTTTTACGGAAACAAATGTCACATTTCAGAAGCCAGAAGCATTCTGTCAGGGAAGAGTCACCCTACCCCTTCCCCTGCCCCTTCCTTTCCATGTGTGTTACTCATGATTTTCAGAGTTTTACTGATTTAACTCTTTACTAGGTGAGTATGCCGTTTGCTTTTGAGTAATAAGTGATAACTGTGAAGTCTGCTCCAGCAAAGAACCAAATTAAAACAAACACACACACATACCCCTTCACACCACATACTGGGAAGTCTCAATAAGCTATTTTACTTATTCCCCTTCCTTCCTAGAAAATGAAGAGTCATCAAAACTGGTATCTTCCATGAAAAATGACAGATCAAGATTTTAATAAATGAAAAGGGTTTTCAGGCCTATGATACAATTGTTTAACATAATATTTCATGTTTTCTCTTTAAGCAGTCATTTGAGCCATAGAAAATATTAAGTTCAGAGATCCTCCTCCAAACCAAGCAGAGTAGGATCTTGGATTCTGTGCAAAAAATACAACAATGTGATCAAGAAATATAAGTGGAATTTGCCTCTAAGGATCATAGGATCCTTACTCTTTAAGAATAGAAGTTGCTGCGTTGAAGGGATCAGAGCATTAGTTCTTCCTACGTGCTGTCTGTAAAATCTGGGCCAGGCTTTCCTTTCCTCCTGAACATTAGTACAGATCACTTTGAAGCTGGAATGAATTAGGAATTCATAAGACTGCTGGGAACACATGCAAGTACAGCCTGCTTCTGTTAGAGGGGTATTAAAACTCATAAAACTGAAATCTGCAGGTATTTCCACCTAAGAATTCTGAAGAAACTACAGTTACCTTTTTTATATCTCTGTAGACCTTAACTAATAATATTGTTGCTTTATTAGAAGGGATAAACCATGAGCAGCAAGAAAAAAGAAATATGATGAGAGGAGATTTAGGTTTAGATATTAGGAAGTTCTTTATTGTGATGGTGGTGAGGCACTGGCACAG
>JANHGB010015696.1:0-21331 GCA_026283785.1 Coracopsis vasa | reverse complement strand
ACACCCCCAAGTCCTTCTCTGCAGGGCTGCTCTGAATCTTTTCTCTGCCCAACCTGTAGCTGTGCCTGGGATTGCTCAGACCCAGGTGTAGGACCTTTCACTTGGCATGGTTAAACATCATAAGGCTGGCATTGGCCAACCAATGGGACACCACTCCTTACTGGTTTCCAGCTGGACATTGAGCCATTGACCACACCTCTTTGCCTGCAGCCGTCCAGCCAGTTCTTTATCCACTGGGTGGTCCATCTATCAAATTGATATAGGTGAACAGATGCCTTTATGAACTCTAGTCCGGAAACTTCTCAAAACCTCGAGTTAGTGTTCTATTCTGCAGGGGGAATAGAAGATCACTGGTGCACCTGCTCAGATTTTTCAGATCGATCTTAGTTTTTGCTATGTCATGGTAATACAGCCAAGAAAAGATATTTTAATCAGTATTTTTCTGCGTAAACTGTGACTTTGTCTAAGATACAAGCCTGGGAAACACAATATCCAGAAAGTTTTCTTTTTTTTTTAAGAATTTTTCAATAGAAAGTTGTAAACCACTATGGAAAGCAAGTGTTTCTATTTAGGGGTAGAGGGAATGTTCAGCAGAAATCCAATTATCAGTTGAAAAGCAAGATGTCAGAATTTTTTCAGTGATGCCCAGTTACTTCCCCCTCCCCCCCCATTTCTTAGTTTTTTGCTTTCTTGAAAGGTAATGTATTTCATGCCTTAATTACTTTTGGTTGCCTGAGTTTTGAGTTTGGAAGAACTGGTTGAGTATTAGTGGCTTTCGCATTTGATGTTAGTCAACCTGCTTCAAACACTTTTGCTTTTAACACTTGAAATTATGGAATAGAAAAACATGCTTTATCATATGGAAAAATCGCCACGAAGTGGTGAAGCTTTATGACAGAAGGAACTCAATAGTGAGGAAATGAAGTGTTGTTTGGGATGAAGGAGATACAGCTGAATATGGTTTTCACTTTTCATTGTGTGCTTTCTCACCTGTTTGAAGGTTTCCTCTCTACGTGTCACTTCTATGCTGTTAGAAGTTATGTCTTTTGTTAAATAATTTACAGCTCTCCAGTCTGCCAATCAGGGAAGGATTAAAGCTATGTTTTTTTCTTTTTTCTTCCTTTTTATTTTTTTTTCCTTTCTTTCTTTTGGCCTGCTTCTACCTGTTTTTTTTACAAAACAGAAAAGGAGAAGGAAAAGTGATAAAAATTAACATCCATTACTATCCATTACATACAGTACTACAGCTGTATTAGGTTTTTCCTGAAAGAAGTAAGAAACAGAGTTACATAAGAAATCATATTTTACACTGTGCTCTTTTGTGAAAGCAAATCTATCATATCACACTAGGGTTTATAATTTTTTTAAAAAATTAAAATTTGTTTTTCTCCTTTTAATTCATGATGCTTTAGGTGAAATCTTATTCACAAGGTTCAGAATATGGAACTTATTAAAGTTAGAATTTGCATCAAAATAATGAAACAATTTAAAATATAACAGAAATATAAGCAACTTGTTATTCTACTGATTTGAGCTTGTCTTCACTATGATGGAAATATAAAAATCTTCCCTTGATCACACTTATAGAAGCATAGAATCATAGAATAGTTAGGGCTGGAAATGACCTTAAGACCATTTAGTTCCAACCCCCCCTGCCATGGGCAGGGATACCTCACACTAAACCATGTCACCCAAGGCTCTGTCCAACCTGGCCTTGAACACTGCCAAGGATGGAGCATTTACCACTTCTTTGAGTCAACCCACTCCAGTGCCTCACTATCCTTACAGTAAATAACTTCTTTCTTATATTTAACCTGAACTTCCCCTGTTTCAGTTGTTTTGTGGATACTTCACTACATTTGGCCACAAGCCTAACTTCATGACATCGGGAAGGTTATCGAAACCACTTTAAATTGGCTTTGTTCACTCTCATCTCATCTGTCAGAGGGCTTTGATGGGCAGAATTTTCTAAAACCCCTTTAAAATCCTTCATTTTATGAAAAAAAGTTGCACTTTAGATACTATGCAATTCAATCGTATTGCTTAGCTTCAGTGCAAGACCATGAACCTGAGATTTTTATTGATGTAGATGCAGAATTTCCTGTCAGCATCTGACTGCTGTTCTTCTCTTGTCACCCTCTGCAATCAATGTCATCACCTAGTTGGCCATATGTTTGTAAGAAATAAGGACTTGGATAGAAAACAGGGGCCTTCAGATTAACTAAAGCTTGAATAAGGAAACACATTACACTTCTGACAGACAACAAGTTGAGAAAGAACTTATCTACTGACTGTCAAGGAATGCATGCTCTGAAGGTCCTACTGCATTTGTATCTTAACCTGTAGGTTAAAATAGCAGTGTTCACTATCACACACTTTCCTCTTCTCCCTTCATGCCTGTCTTCCTGCTAAACCTTTGAGATAAATAGCTCATTTTTTTGTCCTAGAAAACTGCGCAATTTTTTGCTTAGAATCTCACAAGTATGCAGTGTGATGTTGCTTCCATGAATGTGTGTAGACCCTCTGTAGTAATGATGAGAAAAAATGGATCATATAGTAGATAAGTGTTTTGTATGTGGCCAAATGGATTTTGATACAAAGTAATCAACTGGCTATGTTTGTTAGCTTTTCATAAAATATATCTCTTGCTCCTAATCCAGTCTCTGCTTTTTGTTATTCCTTTTTTCCATGTGGATTTAGACTTTTTGCCCTTGGCTGTTCAGAGGTGGTTTTATGCCCCTCACCTTGCTGTACAGGACCAGAAAGTTCAATGGTAGCTTTAAGACTAGGTGTGCTGAATCGTATGCCACAGTCTTCCCACTGTACTATGGTAACTTGCATCAGCTCTCTATCCTTACGCTCCTTGTCCTCTGCATTGCTACTGCCTATATAGGCTCACAGCTGAAGCAAGTTGAGCACAGTACTGTTAATGGGGTTATCTGGGCATGGCCTGCAATGAAATAGTGATAGTATCTTTCTATCTATCTCTTTTCTTCGTAGGCAGAACCAGTTTAGCCCCCTAACATCCACAAGTTTCAAAGTTCAGCTGCTGAACTTGACTCTTCTTGAGGTATGTCTTTTTATATAGTGAAGTTTTAGTGTCATATTGTTATATTCAAGTTTTTCTTTATAAACATGAGAACTGGAAATAAGAATATTTATTATAGATATTATAAATACATGCATTTATAATATATAAAATAAAAAACCCTTGAAATTGATGGGTTGCTCCAGAAGCTGGAGCCAGAAGTTCCATGTATCATTTCCCTTCTTGATTTGCATGTTTGAAATCATAATTAGTGTAGTTAAGCTAGTATTTATTGAATACACTAAGTCCCAGCAGTGTTATATGTGTACAAATTGTATTTGTATTCTGGTACTTCCTACGCAAGTGTAATACTCAGTAAAAGTTAATATTTTGATAATTCCTTACAATCTTTCTAGCCTCATTCACATTCATATAAATATATGTAATCAGAGACTACCCTCATGAAAAAACATACCACATATAAACATAGTTAAAGCCAGTCTCATAATCCTTTTGCAGTTTTATTTCCTTTTTTCTACAGTTAGCACTTTTATACTTTAAATCTTCACTGTTGTCAAAAAAGAAACACATTGTGAATGGCATCTGATGCAGCAGCAACACAAAACTTTCATTATGTTTTATACCATCCAAAGTAAAACAGGGGTACAGAACTTAACATAGAGATATTTGTTGATATCTGAAAACAGACTGACTCTGTGCCTTATTTTTTCTGTACAAAGATCCAGCTTCATGAAAAGCAGTCTTCCATCTTTCACTCCCTATGACACCCTGTAGGGTGATGCAGCACGATGCAGCACCTTTTTGAGGTGACTGCTCAA
Organism: Coracopsis vasa; assembly: GCA_026283785.1. Lineage (NCBI taxonomy): Eukaryota > Metazoa > Chordata > Aves > Psittaciformes > Psittacidae > Coracopsis > Coracopsis vasa. Next base: position 17,464 of record JANHGB010015696.1, on the reverse strand, counting down.
ACCTATCAGAGTGAAAGAATCAGCTAGACCCTGATTCTGCCAGTGCAATGCCCTGACTTTACACTTTATCTGGAAAATGGACTCTGTGCCCTGTTTGTGGAGTCTTTTCAGCTCAAAGGTCTATCAAGACAATCTATTAAGGGCCTACTATAGTCTTCATAAAGAAAACACTAAAGTTCTGTCTTTCTCCACATGGCAAAAGGGTTCCATGAATCCTGTTTCTCATTATCTGAGACACCTCCAACCTTGTCAGCCAGGCTCTGCTGTGTAACTGAATAAACATTTTAGCCCGTAGGAAGGAGCTGACTACTTGCTTTAGGTGAGCAAGAACCTAAGCAGTCTGACACACTTAGTGACTTCCTTCCCAAAGTTCAGCCTGATAAACTGGATCACTTTCTGTACAGCTTTGCAATAAATAAATCTCAGTAGAGCATATTGAACAGCTTATTACTTTGTTTTGTATCGCTACAAAAGGTGCCTCAGCACATATTTTTTTCTACTACTTTTCTAAAATCAGGATTTAACACTGTTTTGCTGCAGTGTTGCCCACTCTGAAGTGAAAGATGTCACTAAGGAAGAAAATAAAGTTTAATATGACTCAGTGAGACCTACTGACCTACATCATTAAAACATTATGACATATTTTGAAAGCAAGTGTCCTAAAAAATCCAAACCTTATACAAAAAATGCTCTCATACTCTGTTAATGTACATGATGGTAAAAACTTGCGCTCAAGGAAACACAAATTGCATGTAAATGGATGATTTTTATGTGAGAACAAGTTGAATCAACAACAGTTGAATCTCTTGACCAGATTCTTCAGTTACTTCAAACAAAAATGTGACCATTTTAGTGCCTCCTCTGTCTCAACAGTGTTTGTTGCATATATTAGACCTGCTTCAAGGTGATTTGAATGTAGATGCTCAGTGTTTGAAAACCTCTTTGTTTTTCATTCATGAAAGATCATTTATTCATATTTGATTTTATCCGCCTTCTATCTGTCTTTATTTGGACTTCACATGCCTGGCAGATACAAATGTATAGAAAATAATCCATATTGCTTTGTACTGGATTCATGTATATTACAAAGGAAAATCCCCATAGCACTAGGATTTTGTGTGTATAAATTCCTCTTAGAAGTGTACCCTTAGTGAGAGCAGCATATTAAGAAGTTGAGACAGAAGATGAATTTTAACATTAGAGTGATACTGATTCCTCCAAGGCAGTTTGGGTCCGAATGATTCTGATTAAAGAAAAAAGCAGCTAATGAAGAAAGCACAGATAAGTATTCCATGTTGCTTTTTGATATGCTATAGGCATGGCAAGTGCTATTGGTACAATCTGTCAGTCATAACCAACCATCACAGAAAATATTGAAAAACAGAGATGGAATTTATTTACCTCAAAATAATTAATTTACCATTTTTTTTCATTACTCCTCTGTTATATCATTTGTACAACATCAAGTAATAGAAGGCAAAAGGCTGTTAATTTATAACACATTTAATTTTTTTCTTAAAAAGAAAAAATCTTTATTCTTAACAAAAAATAAAGCTTGTTTTTAATTAGCAAACAGGAAGCAGTTTTGTGAGTTTAAACTGACTGTTGTTGGGACTCCCATAAACTCACCTTGGCCTTCTTAATCCTTTGTGAAGGCAGCAGGACCATGGCTTTTACTAATGTTTTTTAAAATAATGCCAGTGTCCTGATTCAGCAATTATTGACTTTTGCTTAGCTGTGATCTACTTATAGAGAACCTTCTTTGTTTTCCCTCTTAAAAAACAAAGACAAAATACAACTGGCTTGCTCTAATTTTAGAGTTACAATTTAAAATATTTCAGCTACATTTGGAGGTTTTTTCTTTTCTCTCGATCTTTGGGAATCATGTAGGAGAAGGTAGCAAAGAAAAGTATTGAACAAATTAACTTCTTGTCTTGTATATAATATTAACTTAATTGTGTGGTATTGCCTTCAACTAGGAATAGTGACATCCATGAGCAGACAGGAGCTGAAGAAGCTAGCGTTTGGAAGTAGCTGAAATGAAAAGAGGAAGGTAGTTTTATTGTCTGTAACAGTTCTGGCTGTTGAGGGTCACTGAGGATGGATGTGTCACTTCTGACACATTGCAAATCTAACCCGTAGAAATCCTTCGCAGGACATAAGGCTAGTGAAATTAGTATCTTCCAAATCAAAATGAATTGATATTCTAGGTCACTGATATTTACTTTTATTCCATGATTATAGTTTAAAAGGACCATGTGGCTGTGGATTTTAATTATAATAATACAGTATAAATGATAATGCTATAGCACCTCAAATAATCCAAAATAATTTGAAAATAACAAGATAATAATTACTCTCTTTACACATAATACTTATATAATTATTACAGATAAACTGATCTCATTTAAATTACCTATTTGATTATGTTATGTATGCTTTGTGAGATAGTGTTACCCAGTCCATTTATGTGTCTGTTTTGATTGGCATCACTTTCACACTAACTACATTCTTTTTTTTTATTCAGCTAAAATAGACTAAATTCATCATGCACTGAATAGAAACTTAAGAATAAGTGTTTAGATAATTGGGCATCAGGGATTCTTAGAAGTCTTTATTATGTGAGAGTGCCCAAATAACATCTGTTCCTACATTCCTCTTTTTCAGGGTTGCTTTGTAGTTATTGGGTCTTCAGGGACCTCAGAAGCAAGAAACAAAGATCTACTGAATAAAATCCACTTTATGTAAAGCCTTTTACACCCATCTAGTTAGTGAATGTGGCCTGATTTAGGGTAAGACAGTATCAGTGAAGAAAGATATGACTGTTTTTTGATACTCAGTAACAGCCAGGTGTAAGAAATGCAGAAAGATATTGTTTAGGAGAGTAACAGCGCCTAGATACCTCTTGACATCAGAAGGCAGCCAGCTTTTTCAAGGTTTGTTTCAACATCAGTAATTTGCCCCCAAATACCATCAATTTTCAGCATGTTGTCTATAGAAGGTCTTCTCACAGATTCAAAGGAAATATTATTAAATTTAAAATAAAAAAATAAAAATTAATTGTTTGAGAACAAAGGAGGAAGCAGGTATGGCATGAAGGGCAGTGCTCTGCAGAGATTAGAAGCAGCCAGACTGTTGTAAAACAGCAGTTCACCTGAATTATACCTGCTGTCTGTCCCAAACCTAATTAATTTATATCCCAGTTCTTTCCATAGACTGGCTTTAATGGTGAATCACTGTAGGATAAAGAAGTGATTTGACTTTCCAGTTGAGTGAAGATTAGTTTTCATCATCTCTCAACATCATGCATGCAGTGTCTTCCCTTCTAATTCTGTTTTAAATCTCCATTTCTAAACAGAATTTTCAAATGGTTTTGATTTGGTACTGATTTAGGACTCATTAACGATAGAGCTCATCTTAATCTTCTCAAATCTTGAAAGGCAGCAGTTGCTAGATGTACTTACTATGCAACAGGTATTTTTAAGTGTGCTGTCCTCAGAAAGTCCATCAGTTTTGTTTCTCCTCCATTCTGCTAAAGAGATTTGGCTTTTACTGCTTGGATGATACTTGGAATTCAAATGTAGATCTCTTTCTGTGACAATGTTAGCTGAGAAAAACTGATGAGAAAGGGGGCACAAAAGCTGTTTTTTTCTGAGGAAAATCAGCTGTCTGGCATTGTGTTACTATTAGTATTTCTCATAACTTTAAAATTAAGAGGAGGGGTGTCTTTGACATAATTTAGGAACATGCACTGTGGCAATATGTGCACAGGAATTAGACAGTCAGGCAATCAGTGGTTAAAGAAATGAGTTTTCCATATCCCTCCATTCCATTTAACTGTAGTGATTTTCAACATGCTCCACTTCTATTAACTAGTGATTATATGGAAGCTTTTATCTTTCACTACTATTATCTCAGATGATTATTAAACGAAGCTGTACTTAAAAACAGAAAAAAAAAAAGAATCACTTAATTATTATTCATTCTTAAACAGCAGTGAATAAATATATATGAAATTAAAGTTCACAGGCTTAGGAATTCTGGTGTGGTTTTTCTTTTTCTTTCTTTTTTTTTTTTTTAATAGAACACCTCTTATTTTAGTTAATGAAAGATTAAAACCTAATTATCATTCCAAAGTTAAAGTATCATATCAGACCTCTTTATGTCTAAACTATAGTTTTTGCTAGGCAATGTATCAAACCAGGATTTGTTGCATTTTCATATATATATTTCACTCTATGTTCTGGTCTCTTGCATGACCCTGGGGAGTTTCACTGCCTTCTCAGTACTTAGTTTTCCTATCTGTAAAATGGAGATGACAAGACTAATCTCTCAAATTGTTTTTTACACCCAATATTCTCTAGTTATTAAAGTGAGAAGAGGCTGGCAAAACTTGTTTATATTTGTGAAATTAAGGAGCTGTGATTTAAGAGTGTCCTTGAAGACTTCTTTAGGGGGGCTAATGTGGGTCTGTGAAAGCAGCTGTACTCAGGATTATGTAGATGCCTAAAACAGATGTCTACATGGAAGTAAATCACCAGCATGAAACCTAGGATATAATAATGAAAGCTTAAAAGGCAGTGATGAACTGAGCTGCTCCCAACTCTAAAAGCCTGGGTACCTTCACCCAGCTCCTGTGTGCCATCAGCTCTCTGGGGAATTGAGAAGTTACACAAATGCACATGAGAGTGGAGGAGTGGAGCAGAGGGGAGATCAGTTCCCAGCTGTGTGCTTCCCTGTTTCTCTGAACTGGGAGAGGAGGTACTTGGCATCTGGGATACACAACCTTTTGTTATTGTCTTGTGCTCAGCAGTGGCTTCTCACTCTTCTAGGCAAATTTTTAGCAGCACATAAGATAAAAAGATACTTAGGATCTCGTGGTTCTTGTTCCTCTTATAGGGGTACATTTTAATCCCTGTTAAATAGCTTTATAAATATTCTTGTTATTTTCAAGCAATGACACTCAGATATCAGTCTTCAAGTGAAGGCTATATATACCAATAAATAAATCTGCTTCTCAGTTAATAGTTTATAATCCTTTTTAGCTAGTATGCTATTGAAAACAAATTCTTGTTATGCTTATTTGCTGTTGTCAAACTGGGAAGAATATAACATGGTATTTCTTGGTATTTCTGTCTTAACTAGTGTTCTGATTTTGTTTCTTATTTGTTTATTCCAGAAGATGTTTGCATCCCTTTTGTAACTGCTACAAATTTCCACGAAATTGTTCCTGTCTGTTTTCCACTACTTCTCTATTTAATTTTAAGAAGTTGATAAAGTCTATTCATAAGAACTGTTCAGAATAAGTTCAGCACATCCCTAACTGCAACTAAGAAAAGATGAGAGGAACAGAAGCATCTCTTAAGTACTGTTTGTGCTGCCACTGTCACCATCTTCAGTATCCCCACTACAACACTAACCTTGTGAGATGTGGAAAGAGCACTTGTGCTTTGTGGATGACTGAAAAACACAAGGAGTTTCCTGTAATGAAATAGCTATAGCTTTATGAACAGATTAATTTCGGTAATCCAAAATTCACAGAAGCTTTTGGATGATAATTTGTGATAATTTAGTATCAGATTATGGCATTTTAATAGTCTAAACCTTTTTTTTTTTTTCCAATAACAATTCTTCTTATTCAGAAGTTGTCAAGAAAAACTGTGAAATAAACAATGGGATGTGCTACATTATTAAAACGATTATTTACGGCTTCTGAACACAGACTGTTTCTAAATTCATACCTCCTACTGAGTTATTTTCTAGCTATGCATTCAACACAATTTAAATTACTTAAATTTTTCCAGAGATGTTTTTCTTTTTATTCTTAAGGAATAGTTTTAAGGAGGTTGTTTCTAATTATTTGCCAATTAGACTATGTTGTAACTATAGAAATCTATCAGACTGTATCAGACTCCTTTCTCATAATCCACAGATTTACTCAAAAAATCCGTTACTTTATATTTGGTTTGTCCTTGTTATTTGCACACTGTCAGTGCATAAAAATCTGCAGCATTCCGTCTGCCTTTCCCCAGCCCTTCGTAAGTGTTTCTGCCTGTGATATTGTTAAAGAGAAAAATAACCTATGCTGGGTTTATGTTAAAAAAAAAAAAGTAATTTCAATCTTTCCACATTAGATACAGAATATTCCAGCCGTTGATAGAGGTGCTGGTACAGATAAAATCCAAACCAAGACCCACATGAACATTATTTGATTTATTGTTTTCTATCAATCTGATCTCCTCTTTCCTTTTCATATGAAGGTATTTGTTTAAGACATATAATTGTAGATACTTTTGAAATCCTGGTTTTTCAATGTTTTGCACACAAGTATTTAATAAAATACAATATGTAATAAACATAAATATATATTTAAATATTAGATACTTGCATTGTAAAATGCTAATTGTGTTATTTCCCAGTGAAATACCATTCAATTAAGCATAGGTTTGCTCGTCTAGTGGATTTACTGTGATGACCCCATGATTTTAGCTCATACCTCAGAAATTTAAGAATGACAAGCAGTAAAGTCAGGTATCTATGTCAGTCATTTGTGTCCTTAAACCAAAATGGTGTGCTCATATATTTTAGCTTAGGAGAGTTATGATGTTTCTCAGCAATTGTAGAATATTGCAATTACAATGTTAGTTTTAATGTTACAGATAAACTACAAGCTAAAGTGATTATAGATTAATTTCTGAATCTGTTTTAGGTTGTGTGTAATATATTTAAATAATTATAAATGTGGTTCAGTAATATTTTTTTATTTTATTTTTTTAACACAAATTCTTTCAGATCTGACAAATTAGAATATACATTCAGTAGAATTTCTGGTCAATAGTTTGTTATTCAAATAGACTGTCACAAATTAAAACTAGTGGTGGGTACCTTCTAAATGCAAAATTATTTAACTTGATGATTTACAGCAATTTTATTAATTGGTTCGCCTTTGAGTTCATTAATTAATTCTTGAAGAAATTAAGAATTCTCTCCTATCTTCATGATCTTAGCTGTAGAAAAGGAACAGTTCTTCAAATTTCCATTCTGGTTAAAATGTACAGAAACGAATGAGTACACTTGGTCAGGTCTTTTGCAATGCTGAAAGTGCATAGAAATCTTTCCCCATCTCTTGGAGCTATGCAAAGTTTATCTCCAACAAATGACATCATGCCCTCAGAGCAGAAAGACAGCTGGAGTCCAAACCAGCTAACCTCATGTCCATTCCTTACTTTAATTCAAAGGAAAGCTGATGGTGCCTTGTTTTTCAGAGCAGGCAGAAATGAGGTGGAGTGGAGCAACATACCAAATCTAACCAACACACCAAACATGTGTTCTTCAAACTTTCTTCCATGTAAAGGTGGCACTGAGGGCATAGAAGCTACCCTAAGTTTTCTGCTGCTGCAGTGGTTGTATAATGACTCTTTCCCTCCTTACAATGGCCAAAATGAAATGACCATCTTCCATTTCTTTTCTTTTAGATTTTCTGTCTCCCAGTTACACTACTGAGGCTCATAGAAGAGAAGATTTAGTTTTAAAACATAGAACAACTCAACTATTTCATGTTAACTCTAGTCAAAGTACAGGAGTGTGCATAATTCTCCTTAAAAAAGAGCCACAGAAGCTATGTTATTTATCAGCAAAATACATCTTAAATATTTTGATAATTAAATGCATAGCAAAGCTCTATAGGTCTGATTCAAGAGATATTACTTCTCAACATCAAAATCAAGCTACATGTTTCTACTCTCTGCCATTCTTGAGAAACTGACTTAAAATATTTTCCTATTTTTTTATTAAATTGAAGTTAAAGGATTCAGAAAAGTTCAGTCCACTCTGAGTCTTAAATTTAACACAGTTCACTTGTATTTGATGTGGCAAAATTTTGACTGTAGGCAGAATTAGTCTTTCTGAGTCTTTACTGTTTAAAGAGCTTGATCTGAATCTGAGAAGCCAGTAAGAAACTGTAAATTTTCTTATGATCTTGTATGCCCAAGAAAAGGCTTTGTTCACCTGCTTTAATTTTACAGCATGTAGGAGTGTTTTATTTAGTAAGTTTTTTGTGTGCTGTTTTTCCAAAGGGTTTTGAAAAGTAGAGCAGTTTTTGGTTTTGACAGCCTTGTCTCCTGAATAGAATAAGGTTGATATTCACGAAAGACTTTCCACGCAGCCTCTATTGCTGACTTTATTCCTTTGTAACACCAAAACAAAATTTGTGAGTAGCACTTACTCTGAGATTTCAGGCCCTGGTTAGTCTTGAGTGGATGGGAATAGTTTAAAATATTGAAATATTCAAATAAATACAGCAGAAGTATGGATATATTTCACTGGCCAAGGTATGCATGCTATCAGAGATCTGTGAGCCTTACATTCTGAAAACTGTCATTAAACACTGGAATATTCTCTGACAGCTTACATAGCTTTCATATTACATATTTATAGTGTGCAGTTAAACCTCTTCTTTGCACTCAGAACCAGTGGGAGGAATGAAAAATACACATAAACTGAATGATTCTCTGCCAGAGTGGAGGGTCAAGCAGAACTAGCTTTTATAAGCAAAAATGTGGGATATTGCCAATGTTATCAATTAAATTTCTTCTTCTTTCTTTTCTCACTTCTTCATAGAGACATTTATAAGAGACCTGCATGATACCAACTGGACCTCACTGTGATATGCAGCTGTGATCAAGCTGCTAATTTGATAAAGAAACCAAGTATTCTACAAGCCACTTAAATATAAGATCCAAGCTTTGCAAAAACATATATGGTAAATTTGTTTCTCTAAGGTACTATAAACTAAAGAAAAAATAAGTGAACTGTACCTCATGCAAAAAGCGACAGTTCTTAATGGTCAGAGTAAATATAGTGAGAGACTAAAACCAAATAAATTTTACCAGGAGATAATCCTTCAGAATTAATAGACAATGTTTTCTTTCTGTTTATGGCCTCTTTAGTGAGGCTTCTAATAATGAAGCATAGCTACAGCTGCCTGCCGTATGTTATGTTCTGAAGAGAGATTACCAACTCATTTAGCGTATTTCAGGCACAGGAGAACTATAAATAATTCTAACACTGTTTATCTTTATTAATATAAATTAGTTAACTAGTTAATTCATTATTAATAATGCTGGTTTTTGGAAAGTTAACAGTCCTTCAAACCTGATAGACTGACAACTGAAGGAACATTTTTATTATCTCTGAACACCTTATTGGGTTGAAAAATGTATTTTCCTTATACAAAGGTTTTCAAATATTCAGTTGGATTTTGAGGAAAAATAAAATAGATGGACATATTAAGAAAAACTAAAACCAGGGCTAATATTCATAAGAATTGGATTGACTAGTGCTGCATGACTCTCATCCTTTCTGTGAGTTTTTAGCTTCTATTTCTCCTCCCTTAAACAAATTCTAAGGTGAAATTTGTGCCCAAGATTTTCTGGAAGAAAAGTCAATGGTTAAGATCTGAATATCATCAGCACAAATCAAAAGCGTCCTTATTATCAAAAGTCCATAATATGCAGAAGCTCTCATTGATATAAACAGGACCAGGTGGGTTCTCAGCAACTTTAAAAATTCTTCCATTTACTTAGGACCTTCTGTTGTTGCATAAAGTAATTCTAATTAAAACTGAGTTTACTTCTCAATCCTATTTCTGAAACTGTGGGGTTTGTTGTTCCTGCTTCTGAAATGGTGTTTACATTAATTTCCTGTAAGCCTGCAGTTGTAACCCTTTTTCCTTTTCTAGTTTCTACTCATTTAACTTCTCTAGTTTCCTGTTTACCCAAAATGCTGTATCTAAGATTACCATATTCAGTTACTATTACCACAGCAAATGTCTTGCCCTCCTGTACACTTGCATTCAAGATGTTACTCTGCCAGCAGAGTCAACACAAATTTACCACAGAATAAATCTTACCTCCTTTTTTTTCCCACCAGGATTTCTTTATACACATATTGGAAAATTATCCTTTAGATGCTGGTTTTTGCCTTCCCATATTCACATGCCCATTGTCTTCATCCCAATCCACCAGACTTCTCATGTTTAATTTTCTCTTCAAAAGCTTTTTAATTTTTTTGTCAAAGTCTTCTTATGCTTATGCTGACAGTGATTATGTCTGCATACCTTATGTGTTGGAGCTAATGTATGATGTTATAAAATCCTCAAGGGAAAGGATTTTATTTTTCAGAGGACTTTGAAATGTTGTGGACATTTAAAATGCTGGTCATAAAAACCAACTGGAGACAAAAATTCATTAAATGTTTTGCAAAAGCAGAAAATATTCTTCGCTGTGATATGCATGGAAAATTTCCACCCCTATGCTCTGTTCTCTGCATCCACAGAACAGCCATGAATGCCTCATTAATGGTAAGATAACCTTACATTTATAAAAGGAAGGTAGAGTATCAAAATTTATATCTGTTTTGAGTTGTGAGAAAATTTAATCTTATATTTAAAAAATGCTGCAGAATTTGAAGTTTAGTATTTCCTGCTGTGTATGGGACCAAGTAGTGAACTGCATGATTTGAGACACAAATTCTCAGTAGTGCATCTAATACGTAAACTACTGCATGTAGTTTTCTGACCACTGGCATTTTGTGCATGCTATTTATTTATTTTGTAGCAAATTTTGGGCAACTATCAACAGGTGTTCATTATATATATATATATTTATATTTTAGTGCAATGTGTCCCTGATATGTATTAGGGTTTTACAATTGTTATTGTCATTTAAAAGTGATATGCTACTCTGCTGATACTGCTGCGAGACTACATCTTGGCCACCTCTCTGTCAAGTCACACTTTCATAGAACAAATAGACTGATAAAACCTGATGTGTAAACCATGATTTTTTCTGTTTTGTTTTGTTTCTGCTAGTTGCATGGAGTCAGTGAAGTGCAAAATCAACATAACTATATTTTGACTAAAGGACTGCATTTTTCTATCAATCAGGAATAGCAACACCTCTCTGTTCAAGTTGAACATGTTAACACCGGCTAGAAAAGAATAGATTGATTTCTTGCTAGCTACTTCAAACGCAGGAGGTATGGTCTGGTAGGATTCTCTACTCTGAAGAACCTATGTGCAGTAGGACTTCTTAGAAGATAGTGACCTGAATTCTGAATTTCAGAAGGGAAAAGCAAATAAGGCAGAGAATGTGTACGTGAACCGTTTGTTTTATCTAGGTAGGTGCATGTTTATTTCTAGCTATTTTCCATGTTTGCAATATATTTATTTACTATCCTAGAAACCTGAGTTTTGTGTGGCTTGTTGCCTCATATTGCAGAACAGCTAAACAAATAGAGAAATAAATTACATGGTGCTTTGACTGTAGATTGTTGTAAGATATGGAAACAGGGAAGCTGGAGTAGAAGGTTGAGGTCTCAACTCTTTGTAGAAACAAACAAAATAGGAAGTCATCACAGTTAAAGTACCATTCAATGTGCATAAAGTGTGTTAGAGGGATAAAAGACTTGGGCTCATAATTAGGCAAGTACTCAGATGGTTAAGATTCATGTAGTGTTAATGAATATCAGACCAGAGGACTCTGTCAGAACCCCAACACTTTGCTGTCATCACACTTGGCATGGAAACTACTGGAACACAACAAACACAATACCCCACTGTGGTATTTCAGAAAACCTTCAAGTTAACAATGTTTTGCTCTTCAAGTAAGCAATGCTCACTTTTCCAATGTTAAACTGCATTCATTTACATTGTATAAAAATGTTCTGTCTCTCAAAAAGAAGAGTACAAATGCTTTGTAATCTTGCTGCTACTAGAGGTTGTTTATCAAAACCTCTGACAAAACTCATATTAACTCAAATTCAAATGAAATTGAAAATAACTGAAACATTCTTCTCAGTGGAAAATATCTGGAAAATGACACAGAGCTGAGAAATCTGTAACATGAAAATGCCTTCCAAAGCATTCATCATTATGAAGCCATGATAAACATCCATTACCTTTGCCATACCATTTCACAAAACATTAGCAATGTTACTTGTAAGGGTCTTTAAAGTTAATTTTGAAAGACTCTTGGATGTACAGACAGCATAACAAAAGTAACACAGCGCCAAAAGTGGGCGAAATTATGTGCAGCTTGGGGGACTGGGTAGTATTCCATAATACAGTCTGAAAGGATAACCACAGGATTGCTTTCTTTGCCCTTTTTAACTCTTTTTGTGATTCCACTAATTTATAGAAGGCACACAGAATGTGGAATTGGAGTTCTCTGGTATGCTGTTTGGTTAGGTTTTCAAAATGATTATTAAGTATGGAAGAAATAATATTGCTTAATTTAGCTTTGATATTTTCCTGTATTAAACTGTGTTAATAAATTGGTCTATATGGTAGTGGCTGTGAACATTTAAGTCACTGAAATTGTGAAGCCTTTTAAATCTGCTGTCCTGTAAGGAAGTAAGATTTCTTTTAATTACCCAGAGGATGGGTCCCAGGTGCTTACTCCGCATTTGCTCTGCATGCAGATCTGGCTTTAACATTTGGATTCCAGAGAGAGCAGGCAAAAGAGATCGTCATGGCAGATAAGAAAGTGCAATGCAGTCTGAGAATATTTCCTTCAAAATTGTAGTTTGTTTCCAGGGAGTGGGGTGGGGGGAAAGGCCTATTAAGCTTTCCTACTCATGAGAGAATGTAAAAGGAGAGAAGAGATGATGCTTTCTTCTTTTTCTATTTTCTTACTCATTTAAACAACATAACAGATTAATGCCACCTGGATTCCGATTTCTGATTTGAGACTGTATTGTGTGCGTATCTGTTCAAACAGTCTTTTTTCCAGTACTTACAGTTCATGGCAGTAGCTGTATTGCCGTAACGTGCATCATTTTAGCTGCAAATGTTTGCTTACACTACAGGGTGTAAGATAGTGCACATTAGCTAGATCTGTAGAGTTAATTTTGACACTGAAGTAATTGTTACATCCCTTCCTACACACCAAGTATTAACTAAGGACTTGGAAGCTGGGGAATCTTATGGAAAATTTAGACTTTGAAAAATTCAGAGTTTTTTTTCATGTTCTGTAAAATATTCTAGTGAATCACTCTCTTTGAAGGAAACTCACTGAACTGTAATCAAAATAATTTGCATCAGATACCTGAGATTTAATAGTTGAGCTTATCTAGTTTAAGAACAAAAATGAACTGTATATCTAATATAAATAACCCAATTTTTAAATTAAATATTCAAAATAAGCTACCCCAGAGTTGTTAGATATCTAATAAATTATCACTATGTTTTTGAGGAATAAATCTGTAATTCAAATTCAATAACTGAAGAATAATGTGTTCTGCTTGCAGGTAATTTATGAACAGAAAAAAAAGAATTAAATAAATCAAATATGATTTTTGAATTACCTGCTCATCTTTATTAAACATTTATTATAATATGAATTAAAAGATTGAATTGAGTTTCTTGAACTGTCTTGGGAAGGTTGTTTTTGTTATGACATATTAGTATTAAATGGTAGGCTTGGTACCTTTAAATTATTCTGTAACATAAGCCCTTAAAAGATATTAGTCATATTTGAGAACTGCTTGATAGGTACTTGCCAGGAAAGCATGAAATAAAATGGGAAAATGTAAAAATTCTGCAGTTGGCAGAATGTTAGTGAATTAACACTTTTTATGGAATAGAATGCAACATTTGGAATAAGGTTTTAAGAATGCAGTGCTAATTTGAACTTCCTTTTATTATTCTATTAGTTTTATGAAATTCTAGTTGAAAACTGAACTGAAATCCTGTAATAACTCTTCTTTTACTATAGTTTCATCACTTCCATACATACCCAAAAATGCAAAGCTAGCTTAATGGGACTGCAAAACTATACAAAATTATTGCAGTAATTTCCCCATAGGCATTTTTCTCCCAGATTTCCATCTTCATGAATGTAGACTTCTAAAGTCAGATTCAAATTTCCTGCACAAAATCTTAAAGAAAATAATTCTAATTATTTTTTTCAGTGCATCCAATCTCTCTAAATTCAGTCTATATTAGCATATGTTTAGCCAAGTTCTGTTGAAAGATTTGTGAATTAAGATAATTGTCTTAACTTTGTGACAAATTTCCTATATGTCCAGATTTTTGAATTGCCTTTGGTTTTGTGTTTTCCTATGTTCATATTTTGTATCTTATACACCCTAGTATCTTATAATATTTCTTTTTGTTGTTGTAACTCATCTCAGCAGATGGTCTTATCATTCACTTGTTTGTATTCATCTGCTACATTTAGTCCTCTCTAGTTCACAAGCAGACTCAGAAACTCTGGAAGAACCAGTCCATTTTACAAGCTGTACTTCATATTCTTTCAGAAAGAAGTAATTTTTCTCAGTTCCTCTCACGTTTCTTGTGATAGTCTCAGCTGATTCAAAAATCAGTGGCATTTGGTTTACTTTGAGCAAATTGTGAAATCACATTTGGGAACCAGGATACAGTATATTCTAACTAGCAATTTTCAGTGAACTTGACCAGTAGAGTGAGAAAATTATCGCAGGTATTACTACAGCTTTAGTGGGAATGAAAAATACATGAATGATCATTTTTATAAGTGACTTAAGAGACCGGAAGAGAAAGGTGTTTTTAGAGAAAAAAAATAATCTGGAGAAGGGATACAAACATTCATATTAAAAAATCCTGAGGCAGAATTGTGTATTGGCATTTCTTAACAGTAACATGTTGCTGCTTTAAGACTCATTAGAACAAAATCTTCTTGATGTGAAAATTCTCTTACAGAAGTGCCAGAAGTACTTTATTCTTAGACACCTGATGACTATTTAATCACAATTTCTATGAGAAAAGACTATTGTATATCATGATTCTAGCAATTAGGAAGTTTAAATGTATCGTTATATTAAACAGACACTTTGCACACTTTCCAACCTGTAGTCATCTTGAGAGAAATGTCATAATTAATTGCTCTGTTGACTGTTTTGAGGGGGAAAAAAGGAGAATCTGGGTGTTGATGAAACTGTAAATAGTCAAACTTTTCTCAGGGAGAAGAGACGACTAAGGCATTTATTGTGTAAACTGCTAAATATATCTCAATAGGTTAGTCTAACGAAGACCTTGAATAGCTAAGCATCTTGACAAAATGATAAATAGTCCCTTTTATCAAGGGGAAAATGTTGTAAATAAGTTTTTCTAATGCTTTTATTTTATAAGATTAGATTAATTTTTCATTGCTTTATTTTACCACTTTACCTTTAACTAGGACACTGAGTATTCCTTGCAGTTTATATACTGTGTGTTTCTTTTGGAAGTAAATATATTCCCGTAGCAAAATATGATCCCTTTGTCCATTTTTTCCCCACATTATGCCACTGATATCTAAAGCAACCGTTAAAGCCAATGGACTTGGTCAAGATTTACACTAGTGTAAATGTGAATAGATTAGGTCTCGCAGTGCTCTCAGTCAGCCTCTTAAATACATTAAGTGTTCCAGGAAAAAAAAAAGAAAAGAAAAAAAGAAAAGAAAAGAATGTCCTTCTAATTTACTGTTTTCACATGATACATTTGCCACTGCAGGCCACCAAGACAGTGAGCTGGAGAATTTCAGTGTGCCTGTGTGAACTAAGTAATCATTATCTTCAGGCTTGACTTGCTGTCTCATAATTTTGGTTGTGCCTGGTGTCATTTTCTCATAAGACTATCTACATATAAACAGAGGGATGTGTGATGGAGGACCATGAGATTTGAATATGAATTATCTCTTTGTTGTGTATTGTATCTTATGCATAAATTCATGGCTTTACCGTTTGCAAGTTATCAGAAGATAAAAACATTTCATGGAGGAAAATTGTTCTCGTTTTTCCATTCCTTAAATTGTTTTCCTCCATTGTGACTTTTAATTCACTATGTTTTGTTGCTAATTTATTTCTAAATGGGCTTTTTGTTGAATACATTATGTTAGGATTTAATAAAGGATGCCCCTTGCCTGGTATTAAGCTCCTGTGCGTATGGTTAATTGTGTCCAACATACTGTAAGCTCAGAGCGCTTTTTCCAGTACACACATGATGTTTAAACTTTGTCCCTCTACCAATGCTTTTGGGAGCTTTTTCAAACCATATCTCTGTGAGAGTCCTTGCTTGGATTCCCAGGGTCCTGAGTTACCTGAAAATCAAAACTGTTACAACTAGGGTCAGTCTGTGGGATCCATTGTCCCAAACAAGGCAACGAGCATGTGTTTAACACACAGATTTTGTCTATTTACTGCAAGGTGGCTAAGTAGCCAAACTCATAGAACTGCCATGTACAATAAATATTAGGTCAGACCTCTTGGCTAAAATCAAGTGTGAAATCACTTCAGTATCTGATACATTACCTCCCATGGGACTCTGTTCTACCCTTGCAAGGAAAAGGACTCAGTAATCTGACAGGTCATTTCCTTTGCCAACTACTACTAGGCAGAGGTGTACTAGGAGAAGCTATAGAGGGAAGTCTGTGGAAGCTGGAAATTGACACTAAATGCTCTCTACTGGGAAATGTTCCCCTCCTGGCTTAATAAAGGGCACATGCTATGGAAAGAAAAGCACTTTTTAAGTCTCTCCAGCAGAGCACCATGTTGACAGGTCTAGCAGCAGGTTCACTGGTGAAGAATTTATGTGTTCAGTTCTGTGATGTAGATCAAGATCTTTACAAAAAAGATGCAGAAATGACAGGTAGAGGGGGTAGATTGGATTTATTTGGCAGCAAATATCTCTGCGTGTGCTCCTCTTGCAACAGCACTACTACTCCATCAAGCTTCATCAAGACTTAGCGTAGACAATGAAGGAGAGTGACATGAGATAAATAATAGACACAAACAGAGATTTTTTCCATTTAAACCCCAAAAGTCTAAAAAGATGGGAACTAGTAATTTCTAGCCCTCTGGATGGTTAAAAAGGGAGAGATGGGACAAGCGTACTGACACTCCTCTATGTGTGTTTATTTTGCTGCAATTCTGAAGCTTTTCTACAGCTGGTCAGAGTCGTACATAAGCCACTGCAGTTCTGCACCTAATAGGGAGCAATTCAGAAGCAGACTGAGCAGGAAGGCACAGAAAGTTAACAAAAAGGATAAACTGAAGAGGAAAACAGTTCAGGTACACCCGTTTGTTTAGCAATGTGTTCACAGGGGTGGACATGGGATGCAGTCTTTTGGGCGTAGACTGCTCAAGCCTGGGTCCCCCCCGGGGTCACAAGCCCTGTAGCAAACCTGTTCTCCTTGAGACCACAGGTCCTGCCAGGAGCCTGCTCCAGCATGGGCTTCCCACAGGGTCACAGCCTCATTTGGGCATCCCCCTGCTCCAGCGTGGGGTTCTCCACAGGCTTCAGGTGGTGACCTGCCGTACTGTGGACCTCCATGGGCTGCAGGTGGGTATCTGATCCACCATGGACCTCCACGGGCTGCAGGGGCACAGCTGCCTCACCATGGGCTGCATCACGGACTGCAGGGGAACCTCTGTTCAGGCACCTAGA
>JANHGB010015695.1:0-32030 GCA_026283785.1 Coracopsis vasa | reverse complement strand
ACAGACTTTTTCTTATCACTGCCATTAAATGCTTTTGCAGTCATGTCTATTTTAATGAACCCTTTTAATGGACTGGGAATATGTTGAAGAGCTAAGATTGTTATGGGAAAGGCAGAGTTACAGGAATGAGAACACACATCAGTGATACTTGTATGCCTCACTCTCATCTATTGCACATATGCTATTATTTACAATTACACAGACTTTTTCTTATCACTGCCATTAAATGCTTTTGCAGTCATGTCTATTTTAATGAACCCTTTTAATGGACTGGGGGCTGCGTAAAACAGAATCACAAATAAACCAGCAGGTTCCAGGCAGCAGGACCAGTAACCCTGGATTCAATTTTCAGTCGTTTATCTGCTAACTTCTCCTGCTTCCACCCAAGAATTACTCTAACTCTTCAGCATGTGTTTTCATGTGCCAGAGAAATCCATGCATGTTCTCTGCATGCTTGTGGCTGCCTAGTTCACATGTGCTGGCAGATGTGCTGCATTGACTACCCATGTTCTGCTGGCTTTTCCCCACAGTGGAGGCACTGTGTTGAGTCTCTATCCTGTTCAGTCACTAGATTTGGCAAAAATTGTAGGGATTTCTGCCTTTTGTTTAGCATTGGTTGAAATTGGCGAGTGGATTAAAAAAAAAATAACAAAAATTTAAGGGAAGCCAGATGAATAATGCAAAAATCCTTTTTTGAAAATGTCATCTTCCTGAACTTTCCAAAAGGGAATCCTTGGGATTGATTTCTTTCATTTTCCCCCACATAGTTGATTTCTAATAGATGCATGTGTTTAAAAAAAAAATTATGCTTGTATGCATTTTTGATAACCAAACCTTCATGAGGACTTATGATAGAGTTTTACAAATTGGACAAATTTTAATTTGCAGTTATGATGCTAACCCCTACGGCTTCCAGGGAAAAATTAAATAGAGAAGGTAGGAACTGATCATTGCAGAACCTTTGCAGGAAAGATCCTTGGGTTTTCTTTTCCAATGAGCACATTTTTTTCTTCCTTCGAAGAGTTATAGTAGCCTGTGGAGTAGGTACTTTTCTACTTCATCTCTCAGATGAAGAACTGTCACACTTTCTAACCACGCCACCGGTGAGGTACATTGTCTTGCTTCACACTGGTTACTATCATCTGACAACTTTGGGCCACATCCTGTTCCACAGAGTGTTACGGAACTTCTTAAAGCTGATCACAGCACTTGATCCTCATCTGCCCTATGAAATGAAACGTGGTGCTCATGCAGCTGTACCCTTAAGCAGATACAGACTGAGAAGTGTTTTGCTTTCATCTGGGTTTTATATTTCCTTAGCCATTTGCACAGTGAGCCCATAAAGCAGGAGAGTCACTGTTGCAAATGAAGGCTTAAATGAGAGGGGCAAGGAAAAAGGAGTTCAGCTTACAGGGGCCTGGCAGCGAACACCCACTCTTGAGAATGTTCCACTCTGAACTTTCTAAAAGAGTCCTTGGCGTTTATTTATTCTGTGGGGTTTTCCTTTCACAATGACTGTGAGTATGAAGTATGTGTTGGACAAATGCATCAGTCTATATTATTCACCCGAGCTAACTGCAGTGTGAGCTCAATGCAATGTGGGAGGCAAGAGGGCTTGGAAAAATTCCCCCCTCCCCCCTCAAGTTAGCATTCATTTTATTCTTTGCCATTTCAGAGATCAGGCTGTGACTGTTAAATGCTGTTTCACTTTTCCTTTGCAAGCTACTTTTATCTTTCACTAAGGGCTGCAACTCCCCTGCATGGTGTCTAAGACAGCAATAAATTAAGAGCTCCCTCCCATGGTTGTCATATTTCTTGCACTTCAGCTGATTTGAGCATGGTCATGGACCACTATATTCTCCCCACTGCCACTCCTCCCATGGCTCAGCGTGGCCCCATGTGCAGCCCTCCAGCCTCTCTAGCAAACCATGTCCGATGTGCTGAATGTCCTCGCCCTCCTGTCATAGACAAACCCAGACCAAATTAGCTACAAGTCAGAGTGGCCAGTACAGCTACCTGCTTGTGCCAGGTCTAGTTTCAGATTATCAGTTTGCTCTCTGTGTACTAGTTTATTTACTGACATAGGACACTGGTTTCTTCCATCCCTTACGCTACCTTCTTTGAGATAGAAAATTGGGAAAATACTCATCTACAGAGAATGAAAAGGAGGCTACTTGTATTATACTATCAGAAGTACGCATGGGAATAGGTAATCTAATCTCTGCTTAATGGGGCAGTTTGTTCTTCAGAGATACATAGGTATTGGTACAGCCCCAGACGAAATGGGATCAGAGTCAGGTTATTCTCACTTGTTAAGAAAACTGAGGACTATCCTGCCTATTTATCCCAGTCCTTTTCTTGCTCTAGGTCATCTGTCTGTTGGTCCACCTGTGACCTATTTTGCCTTCTCTTGGCAACTACAACCAGCAGATTCATTGCAATGACATTGCTCTTGCATAGCACTTCTCTCTCCTGAGGTTCTCAAAAACTTGTAGGAGTACTGGAAAGTATAATTAGCTCTCTTATCACAAAAGAGGAAACGGTTCTGGTGAAATACTGTGCTGTAGCAGTGCACTGTTACTTAAATTGGGTGTGAAGAGGGCATTGTAGCTCTCCGGCACTAGGCACTACTCATCTTGACTGGATTCGTGTGCTCTTGTCAGAGGATAGAGCTCTGTTGTAAAACAAACTGTATGGCCTGGGTCTCATAGGCATTAGAAAACAGCTACTTTGAAATCATTAAGATTTAGCCTCTCACTTTGAGTTAGCAGGAACATTTTTCAGTGGTAATTTGCTGAGGTTATTAATACTTAGGTAAGATTTGTATGTATGTTTAATTGTTTGGCAGTGAAGCCCACAGGAGATGTACAGACCTGATGCTCCTCATGGAACTGAAGGAATTCCCTCACAGAGAACTGCAGCTGGGAAGTTTGCAAACTCTTTGGCTCTGTCTCTAAATTTGTGCCTCAATCCTTCCACCAGACACTTGGCTGAGCCTCATAATTGTGATTTGTTCTTCAGCCTCAAAACACTCTCATACCCTCACCTGTTCTCTTCTTCTATGCCCTGTGACTAAATACATCTCATTCCTATGTTTTTACTTTGTGGGGAGAACAGCTCTCATTGCAAATCAACTTGACAGTTCATCAGCTGGATCAGGGTCCAACGCTCTGCCAGATTCTCTCAGCTCTTGTGTGTCCATTTGCTTCCCCTCTGAGTGGGGTGAGACAAGGTGAGTCATGGAGGCTGTTTCTCCTTCCTTCAGACCTTGGCTTGTAATGTAGCTAGGCTCTGCAGGGAGTATGGGCTGTGTTACAGTGCCACTGTGCCATCCTGCTACAAGGACTCAGCACCTCAGTGTATAGCAGGTAAGAACAAAGAAAAGGGAGAGAATGTATAGCTTACAGAGAACATTGTAATGGGCAGCGGGCAGGGGTAGCTGCAGTCTGGTCCATATAAGTCATAGTCTTTAATGGGTCATCTACTCCCTTACTACCTAGTCTCTACTGATTTAAGCTTTAGCTTAGGGAAAGAAAAGATTGAAAGGTGTTCCATGAACAGGTCTTAAACCTGGAAGAATTAGGTAGCCTGAGGAACTAGGGGAAAATAGAGATTGCAAAGAGGAGAAATTGGCAGGCAAGTGTTTAACCTCCTCTCCCTGGACAGAAGTGTTGGAAGAAGAGAAGAGGAGGGAATGTCAAGGATTTAGAATCTTGGTTGCCTTGGGGAAATGCAGCCTAATAAAAATGGATTTCAAGGGCAACCTCAGCTGGCTTATTTTGTTGTGAGGAGAGAAACTGAATGTTGTTTGCCATATTGTGAACACCCCTCATTCTTCCCAGTCAGGGACCAGAGAGACTGATCTTGGTCCTGCCCTGGCCTGCTGTTTAGAAGGAGGTACCTTTTCCCAGCAGCTATTCTTTGCAGCGGTGTTTGTCACGCAGATCAGGCTAGGTGGACTGCTGGTCCTTTCAGGTCTGAAAAAGATCTTGAAACCATTTCCCCTTAGCAGACCTTTCCTTGCAGCTATTCAGTTTCAGCTGACTTTGGGCATGACCTTGCTTAGGCATCTTCGAAGCAGGGGGAAGGAGGATCAAGTTCAAACAGGTGAGAATCAGGTTTGCGCTTTCATTATCCTGATGGCTGGTTTTGCCTCAGAGGCTCCTTGCACTCTGGTTGCACTGTGGGGGTAGCTCTAGCTGGAGCCCAGAAAGGCAGGAGACTGGTGAGGCAGAACAGATGTGGTTGAAAACCGACAGAGTGTATCAGCCAGAGATAACGTACCATGTTCTCAGAAAGGGAGAGAAATGGCTCTCAGTGCTGTTTTTTCAAGACCTTAATTTTGTGTAACACTGGCTGAATGTGAAGCTCTCTCTTTTAGTGGCTGACTGTTCAGAAGCATATACTTTCACATTTTATTTTCTAGGCTGTCCATTTAGTCTGTTTACAGGCATCGTTGCACAATACAGAGACCTGTTCTCCTTCGCTGCTTACAGAAGCAGGGCAGAATTGCAGGGTTTTGTACAAGCTTGGCCTTGATTAGCTACTCAGTAGCTCATTCCTGCTTGAAACTGGGCTGGCTGTACACCTGCACCACCAGCTTTGCATGCCTATGCTGCCATGGCTGCAGTCAAACTGGCTGCCTGCTGCCAGTGGCTGAACTCCGCAGTGCAGGCACGGACTAAGTAACACTCTGCAAAGCAGCAGGATCTGTCTGCACATCAGACCCTGCAGTGATGGGAACTCTGAGCAGCAGAAGGGGGTTCTCTGGGCTGCTTCTAAAGGGTGTGGAAATAGGACTAAGGAAAGCCTGACAGTGGATTTGATTTCATTGTGTGGAGTCTGTTTCCCAAGGGCAAGTTTTTTAGGGGTGAGCATGTTGAGAGGATTACAAATCACTGCACTTGAATTATTCTAATTTCTAGGCCAGAGCATGGGCAACTATTTGATTTGGGCAGAATAATAAAAATAATGATCTTTCTTCTGGATGAACTGGGTGACCTATACTATCTTTATAGATGCTTCTAAAGCCTCTTTCATCATAGGCTTGACCTGCTCAGAGGAATTTTTAATCATTCCCCTCAATATGATGAGATCAGCCCTGCCTAGTGCAGTGTGGACAAAGGAACACAAGAAGAGCACTTACACAAAGTGCACAAAGGGTTGCATGGTTTTTGCCAAATCTTCTGTGTGATGCATGGATTTGTCCCTCTTTTACCTGACCACTAAAGGAATTGGAAAGAAAAAAAAGTATTCAGCTGGAGCAGAGCAGAAAAATTATTTGTATCTTCCACCTTCTTTGCTGTAATTGTTTAACAGCAGGCCTTCCCCAGACCATCTAGGTTATGTGATTCGGTTCAAACTAAGAACAACCTGTCTATCCAAAGTTAGTCTCTTAGAAGTTAGAAGTCTACCCATTCTTTTACATCTTGGCATCTCAAAATCCTTGACCCACGGGATCAAGGGTACTTTTCAGCTGGTAATTTGTTCAGGTTCAGAAACAAGAAATGTTGGCTTGTGAAAGCTTTTAAGCACATCTAGAACCTGATCTGAATTAAGCCGAGAAATATTTCTGAAAGTCTGCTATAGTCTATGTTATGAAAGAGTAAATAATATTCCCTACTGGAAATATGAACTGGTGAGGTAAATGAACCTCCTGACTTTGTGAGGATCACTTGGGACATTTCTAAAGGCTTCCTGTCTCTGTTCCTCTCTGGTTTATACCTGGGGATTCAGCTTGTGTGCAGAGATGACACTTCTCTGCCCTTCCAGAGGGGTTGCACGGCAGGTTCTTTCCAGGGCAGGTTTTGTTTTTTCTTTCTGTCTGGCAGTGGCTTCAATTGAGAGATTCCACACCACGTCATTGCAGTTGTTCTTTATGCAAAGAAAGAGGCTTGTCTTTTTTTTGTGTGTTTCAGAAAGCATTACAGAAGTATTCTGAAAATCTGGGTTTGTGTTTGTACTACTGATTTCCTCTTGTAACCTCTTGCATGCTGCTTATATTGGCTATGTCTGCCCAGTGAAGATATTGTTACTTTCTTCTTTTCTTTTATTTAAAATATATGCTTTTAAGATGTTTGGGTACATGATAACCAACTTTTTCAATCCTGAACTCCTAGAAGCTGAAGGCCCCCAAATCACAATGTTAAATTAAAAAATCATGTCGCTTTTTTCACCAAAGGAGGGATTTCCTTTTCTGCGCTGAGAATTTGGAGTATTTAGGGGTGTGCTCATGTGATCAGCATTTTCTTCGAGATCTTGATGGAAGGATTTATTTCCCCTAGAAGGTAAAGCACAAACCAAACCCCCCTCTTCCATGAAGGAGTGCGTGCTCACCTCCTGGGTGTGTAGGGAAGCAAAGTTAGGGAATGTGTCCTCACTATACCAGGAATTCTGGCAATGTTGAATGTCAGGCGGCAAGTCCCTTGGGCACCGCTCTAAAATAATGCTAAGTTTATGGTTTCCTTGTTTCTTCAGTTGGGCATATGATACGGGTATATGGTAACCAATCAAATTAATTGTATTTTAATGAATAAAATTAGATGAGTGTTAGCCTGGTGTGGGAAACCAAACCTATACCTTCACTTGCTGCTTCTCTTCTCACTCGCTTTGAAATGACATGGTGAATATAGGTCTTGTCCATAAAAACGACTGGATGGCTTGAAATGGATAAAGGCACCCTGGAGCAAAAATGTATTCACATGGCAAAAGCTGGACAGGCTTCACAGTTTTTCCTTTCATCTTAGAGTATTCTGTTTGACATCAGGCTTCTCTGGGGCTGTTGGTAAGTAAGTGTGTGCTCTTACACACCACTAGCTTACCTGGGTGCTTTGGTGCTGGCTGGTTTTGCCTGCACATGTACTGTTGCAGAGTGGCAATTTCAGGAGGCACAGAGAGCTTGCTGCATTTTTCTTGCTTTCTTTAAAAGCCTGGACTCCAGAGAGGCTTTGGTCAAGGTGAGCTTCCCTTCCTGACCCTGCTTGTGTAGCTGTTTTCCATACAGTTCACAGACAAGGGAGCAAGGTGCCTCTCCAGGCCTGCCCAGGTTCTAAGCTGACCTAGTGGGTGACAAATGCTGTTGAAGCTGTGCTCTGACCCTACCTGGAACTGGTTGTTCCTGTTTTCCTCAATAATAAACAGCATGGTAGTGATTGCGGTCTTGGAGCCGTTTTTACCAGAGGGTGCAGACCTTGCCAGTGAATTTTGGGATCCTATTCTGAGAATGTGAAAGGCTGTCAGCTTATATAAAGTCTTATGCAAGAAATTATTCTAGGGAGAATTCAAAGCTGATTTTTCCTCCCACCTGTGGCTATCCATTACATTTTGCCTACGTGTTCTTTCCATGCCTTTTTTATTCTTTAGTGAACTTAATACCTAAGCTACTGAGCACATTAGTAATGCTTGATTGCAGCCCCTAGCTCTTGTGCTTCAGTGCTGTAGCTCTGTTATTCCAGAAGCGGGAATGTCCTTGGCCTTTTACTCAGCTACTCAATGAGCAGGAAACAACACCTCAGTAATATCTTTTACTGATCAGTGATTGCTAGGTGTTGCTTTGTGGAATGAGAGAAGGAAAAGGCTCTTTTATGGTATTTGGCCTATCTGGGATATTTATAGGTCTACTCTGCCTATAAGTAAACTTGTAACTGGAATTTTCTCAATGTGAGTTATTGATGGACTTAATGTTGTGTCAGTATAGCTTGATTGAATGAAGACGGTCTGGGGCTTGCTGCACTGTTGATATGGGATGCCAGCTGCTTTGGGGCCATGGGAAGTGAGCAGCTTAGGGGGAGTGGTGCTCTCACACCATTAAGCAAGGGACACTCATGGAAGCACACTGTCAGGGCCCCGGGTGCACCATGGAGCACCCTATAGCAAATACAGGAGCACAAGAGACTCTTGTTACTGCTGACTTCAAGCCTGCTTTCACTTCAAT
Source organism: Coracopsis vasa (assembly GCA_026283785.1). NCBI lineage: Eukaryota > Metazoa > Chordata > Aves > Psittaciformes > Psittacidae > Coracopsis > Coracopsis vasa. The sequence continues at coordinate 24,097 of JANHGB010015695.1, read as the reverse complement.
TATTAGCAGCTTGATACTGATATGAACTAGTAGGACCAAGTTCTTGCCTGTCTCACATGCCATACATGAGGTTAAATTGATCATGTATGGTGATAGAAATTTCTGTCTTTCATGGTATGTTTTTATTTCAGTGGAGAAACTGAATGGTGCTGTCCTGTAACGGTAAACCATAAAAATGTAGATAACAGCTTTTGTGTATGGGGATAGTACATACTCTAGTTTACATTTACTCTCCCGCATACTCCAAATCTCTGCAAGGTGGATTTCTTTGAATAATGACTTTCTTTCATTGATTCATCTATTTAGGAGGACCTTCCTTTATCACACACTTTACTCTGAGAGAACTGCTGATTTTCTGTACTAACTGTGCACAAATACTGCACTGCTCCTGCGGAAAGGCAGCTGCCTCTGCATTCAGTATAGCCTAGCAGTCAGAAGTGATTTACACTTTAATTTAATTTTTCAATTTAGCATTAAAGCATTAGTCCAGATATATTCTGAAAGAAAGCGGCTTTCACTCAAGTTCCCACAACACTGTTTCTGCTTGCTTCTTAGTGATCTCCTGTGTGGCTATTTGCCAGAGGTAATAGCAGAGGCATAATAGCAAAGGTGGCTAATAGATAGAGAATACAAGTGGAAAAAAATTTACACAACACAAGCATTTCTGCAGAAAACTGAACCTAAAAATTGTGCTTATCTGGTGTAGAAATGGAAGATTGCAGTATGACTTCCTAACCTCATGAACAGTTGAGACTAAGAAAATTCAACTCTAAATTTCAGTTTTGGATTCTTAGAACTGAAAATGATCTACGGATAAGACATTGCTAACCCACAGTTATTTGATAAATAACATTAATGATAATTATTATGCTTAATACAATAAATTAGTTCAGAAGCTTTTTCACAAATGATTCTCAAATCAGGGTGAAGGAAATTTCATCAGATTAAATAATTTTCTACCGGCCTACCACTAGGAGCTACATGTCACTTCAATTTTATGTCAGTAAACTTAAAATTGTCTTTTAATTCAGTGACTTTAATTTTATTTTTTGGTACTCGTATTCTCCTAAATCAAGTGTTGTGACACTAACTATAAAATGGTTTTGATTGCTGTAATAAATTAAAAATCATTACACAAAATGGTGGCGGTTTTTTAGCTAATAAAGATATCCTGTAACTGTGTATACTTAAGCAATTATATAAGAATATTTTTTTGCATTCTAATATTCCCATTATAGTAAATTAAGGAAAAAGTGAATTAAATGTTTCATATATGTGGCATAATTAACTTTCTAGCTACCATTTGTATCAAGTTAATTTTGGAAAGAGATTGGAACACAGATTCATTCAAAAAACAACATTCTAAATAATTTCTAATATGACTTAGTAGGTTTTCCACACTGACCAAGTTTGGAAATATTCAGTAAAAGTTGTACTTTACAGAATTCTGGATTGCAGCACTGAATATGCCAATATAGAAACTCTGTAGGTGCTGACATTTGAATGAATAGAAACTTTCTTAATTCAGGAAATCGTTTGTTGTACTTTATAAATAAAGTGGGATATGATATTTTAGTTAAAAGAATTTTACCCCATTCTTTCAATAAAAAAAAAACCTGTTTACAGAAACTTATTGATTCAATAAATTACAGTTTTCAATTGCTTAATTAATAGCATTATAGTTAATTATTAGCATTTATTGCTTTAAGTTCATTTGAAACATGAAATAGGTTCATTTGTTAAAGTATAATAGAATCAGAGAAAGATTTGACTAAAATGAAAACCTCTGTTCTAATATGTTGAATAATTTATTTTTCTCTGCCTTGTTGCTTATAGAAAAATTGGAGTTTCAGAAAATATAAAGCTACCTTGTTAAATATAAAACCTGATGAAATAGAAGAAAATAATAAGCAGTGATTACAGCAGTTTGCTGAGGGTGGTTTGAAATAAAAGCTCATGTTTCTATTAGCAATAGAAATCTAGTTTTCCCTCATGCTGAAACTTATTTAAGAAGAGGTTTATTTATTGCCTGCCTGTACTTTAAATTACCAGAATGTATTTAAACTCTGTGCAGGAGATTAAACCTCTGTGCAGGTTTAACTGGTGCTAGGTATAAGACTGTTCTAGATTTCATATGGCAGTAGGCTCTCTCCTTCCTCACATGGCCCAGAGTGAATTTAAATATGAGGAGTACCAGTGGGATGCACATTGCTGGTTGCAAATCCACCTCGGCTTGTTTTCTTGAAAGCAGTAGTACTGTGAAATTCCGAGTTATGCTTCATGTATGTTAGGTCAGTTAGGCATATAAACAACTTAAAAAACTGCAGAGCTGTAATTCATAACTCTGCTTAAAAAAACCTCACAAACACCCTACATTATTTAATAAATCTATATTCTGCTACATTTTTGGCACTGGGAGGTTGAATTGGTAGGCAGAAATCCTGGGATATTGCTTTTTCTTCTTCATTTTATTCTTTACCATGCTGTTTCTAATGTTGTCACTCTTTGTGGCTTTGATCAAAGAAAGCTTTGAAACCTTTCTTCCTCAGCTCTTAAGAAACTGTAACTGTAGATCAACTAAATCCATAAATGTAGAGCCCGACTCCCTCCTATTTAAGGAAAGTCAGCCCTTCTCAGTGTGGAGACATATACCTCTTTCATGAAGAATCTAAACCAGATAATTAGAAGGTTTGGTACATCCAGAAGAATTCTGCAAAGTAACTATGTAAAACGGCATATATAAAACTGTGGGGTTAAACCCCCCCATTTTCAGTATGTTTAACAGAAACAAATCTAGACTTTCTTTGTCTACACTTACTAATGTAGACTTAGCGGAAGTGTAAAGTTAACATTGTGAAAAGATAGGAGATAAACAGAAGGATGAAACTGGAAATAATCACATTTACTGAGCCTATCTCAGGCTGACAAAGTGCAGAAAGTAAGCATACAGATTCACTAATGGATCCATTTTACTGCCTTAGCTCTAGCAATCTATTCCGAATCAGGCTCTGCTGTTTCAGCAGTTGCCTTCATTTTATTCCTTGCAAGCAAAATGTGCATGTAACACCTATGTCAGTGATACAATCCAAACACATATGTCTGTCTTTATGGTTTGTTACAAGATGATGGCATTTGTACTTTCTTTGCTTTCTTCTTCCCTTCCCCAAATCATGGTTAATTGGCCTTGGTTTCTACTGTTTTCTTCTACTGCTGATGCTTAAGGTTGAAGTGATGTGACAAACTAGACAAAACCACAGAAAGTTTCTACAGGATGAAAAAAACCCTTGAATATTTCATCTGTGGAATATTTGGTTATACGTATTTTCTTCTTTTTTTAATTCAGATTGTTAACTATTTTAATGGAATTATCATTGCAAGAGTACTCTGAGCACTGACATGCTATATGAATTCACTATTTTATCTTAATCTTGGGCTCAGCAAGATCTTTGGGTCAGGATGCTGTCAGATTAAATAAATTACTTTTAAAGATTGAATACTGACAGAAATATTCAACCTAGGCTGTGTATTAAATTGCTTCTTTTCCATCTTGTTCCGAATGTTGTGAAGTATTTATATCTGAAGTTTGTTTCAACTTTTTTGTCTAGCAGTCACCTCATGGACAAGAAGTGACAAGGCATTCTTAAAAGTCCTTCTAAATGTTTGACTTGTTGGCTGCTATCCAAAGTCAAGTCAACTGATCACTCCTAGTTCCACAGGAAATGGAACAGCATTGGCTGCGTAAGATGGATTGCCTCTTTTCTTCTATGCAATTTACATCAACATAGGTGATCCTGTAATTGCATTGTGCATCTTATGTCTGTCTGTGGTTTCATCATTTATTCAAAGATATTGGCCTCATATGTGTAACAGTCACTTCAGTTGATAGCTTTAGGAAGGATATTTTTGGCCTAAGGCAAAATTTGTCATCACAATCAGGTTCAGCAACTCCAGTCTTGCACCAAGAGCCATTGTGGCAGATAATAGACAAATACGTAACAGCAGATCACTCTGTAAAGGACAAGCTTACAATGTAAGTAAATAAGCTGAAAGGTCTATCAAGCAGGCATCCAAAACATATATATGTTAGACATGATATGTTTCACATCGGATTTTTAAATAAGGATGCTAAGTCGTGTACGTCTGATTAGATACACCATATTAATAGCTCATTGTAATAGCACAAACCAGCTGTTTACAGGCTGGAAGACCTTCTAACCCATTTCCCCTTCACTCTGCCTATCAGGTACATAGGCAGGGGATGAAATGTTTTCAAGGAATTTCTGTTACAGAAGCTTTCATGATCAATGCTAACACAAGTAAGAGTCCCTTAGACTTCTGCTGTGTTTCCTCCTGTGTGCCTTTACTGCTTGTACACACTGAGATGGGAACAGAGAAATACGAAAGTAACTCTGAATCTAGTAATTGAAATATAGAATAACTCAAACATGTTCTCGGAAGAGGCAAATCTCAGCTAAACAATCTGGTTTACAGAACAAAAGAGCTGGAGGCTCTCAGTTATATTCATAAAACTTCTCTCCCAGCTGTCATTGATTTAAAAATTGAATTAGTATGTTCATCTACATGACAGCTAAAGAGAGAGTGCATGCTCATGTTGATGAGGATGGGAACTGCTAAACGAAGAAGGGGAAGTGTCATTATTAAATCCAGTGAGGTGAAGATTTAGAATAAATACCAAGAGTATGATTGATAATCAAATGTCTAAAAATGTGTAGTAGTATAGAATGAAAGAGAACTGTTACCCTTTCTTTACAGCTGGAATACTAATAGATAAAACCCACTGAAAGGCTACCTAGTGAACATCTTGAAGCGCCAGGGAGGTGGTGTGGATTAGCCCCAGCAGGCAGCTCAGCCCCACCCTGCTGCTTGCTACACTCCCGGTGGGATGGGGGAGAGAACTGAAAGGGCAAAATTGAGTAAACTTGTGGGTTGATGTAAACACAGTGTAACAGGTAAAATAAAAGCTCCATGTGCAAGCAAAGCAAAACAGGGAGTTGAGTCTTGCCCTGATGGGTAGGGGCAGAGCAGTTCACGTCATCTACCTGGACTTGTGCAGTGTTCAACACTGTCTTACACGGCATCCTTGTCTCTGAACTGGAGAGATATAAATTTGATGGATGGACCACATGGTGGATAAAGAATTGGCTGGATGGCTGCACGCAGAGAGTTGCGGTCAATGGCTCAATGTCCAAATGAAGTCCTTTACACAGCTCTTTACAGTGAGGGTGGTGAGGCACTGGAACAGGTTACCCAAAGAAGCGGTAAATACTCCATCCCTGGCAGTGTTCAAGGCCAGGTTAGACAGAGCCTTAGGCGACATTGTTTAGTGTGAGGTGTCCCTGCCAATGGCAGGGAGGTTGGAACTAGATGATCTTAAGGTCCTTTCCAACCCTAACTATTCTATGATTCTAACAGGCACCAAACTATATTTTCTGGCCTTGAGAGGCACAAAAGGTATGTTTATCTGGAGTCTCAGAAAGACACACATGGGAAACAATTACTTTCTATAAATATCACTGTGGTAGCTATATAAATGAAGACAGGGAGTAAGAGAGAGTCTCACAACATGGTAGGAAAAGAATCAATATCTGAAGGCTAAGAAAGAAAAAAAGTTAAACACATGCATTAAATTCGTAACAAGAGGAGAAATAGGAAACTGACATATAAGCCTACCAAACAATAGCAGGTATTTAAGAGAGATATATTATAAAGCACTTTGAGATCATATACAGCAAATTAAAACCAAATATCTCTAAGAGCAACATCTAAAATATACTCAAGAAGCATCACACCCAGACAATGCCAGCAAATACACATAGTTAGAAACAGCTGATTCAAGGGATCTATTTAGGTTTGCCTCAGAATGTCAGGCAAAAAAAAACCCTGCCATGCAGAATTGAGGTGGTTGCTTGTAGTACTGCTCTGTGCCAGAAAACAGAGGCAGATCATAGGAAGAAATCTGATGGAATATGGCTGCAGGAATAGAAGGGTGCTGAAAGACCGGCATGGTCACACAAAGAGTAAATGTGGACTAGGACAGCAAATACTCACAAACAGCAGAGCCTCACCACAAACTTTATCTGCTTTCAGCTGATATAAGGAGAACAGAACAGGATTAGTGGCTTTAAAATGCTGATCTGATCGATCATATCTCACCTGCCTAGAGAGCCACACCTAATCAACCTAACATTTCAAAAGTTACTTATATGCCCATTTTGGATTACTGAATCTACTAGTGTAACTTACAGCGTCACTCTATCATGTAATACCAATCTCTTTCACAAAGGGAAGACTAAATGCATGAAAATGCCTCATAATCTTTGTACTTCAAAAGCCTGTCTGAACGTTGACGAATGCAGCAAGCTGACTGACCTGTCTGTGTTTTTCAATTTATCTGGATTCAAGAATTTGCAAGCCAGTTACAAACACCAAGGACATTACCAGATGAGCACCATTTTTCTAGCCTTTAGTTGTGTGAAAATGCCTCTTCTGTTATGTAGCCACCATCAAATACTGGGCATATAATGTTGTGCCTAGTTTGTGAAACAGTAAGGTCTGGTAAATCTTTCTTAATAATGGATTACACCTTTTAAAAACCTTAACTTGAGCATGGCAGTGCTTCGATTCAAGTTGGCTAGCCCATTAGAAAGCAGTAGTTACAGCTTACATTAGCACATCTCATCATCAGACACTAACACAATCATTCTGCAGTAGTTCAGTCATTGTGTAAAGCTCTTGAGTTACTTTCCAGTGCAGTTGCTCTCATCCATGCTAAGATAATCGGAGATAAATCATTCAAGTTAATTTTGCAGTGAAGACACAAGCTGAATGAGAAAACATGATTTTCTCAACTGCATGGTGTAGTTAATGCCACCATTGGGAATGATGCGTACCAGTTTGGTTTCCAGCAGTTGTTACATCCACTAAACAAACCTCTTCCAATTCTGATTGTGAAAGCATATATTGTGGTTTAATACAAGACTAGGCAGTTGATCAAGAAACAGCTTGGATTTTTTTAGTTCTGTGTTGAGTTGGGTTTTTTTCCTAAATTTAACAGTTCAGAGATTTTGAAATGTGCCTGCAGATGAATCAACAGCTTAAATGGTTCAGTGAGCAAAATAATTGTATGGATTTCTTTTTTTTTTTGTCAGCGTGGGGATTTTAACATATTTGCACTTGGCAGACGTAACAGATTTGAGTAAAACTCATTTCAGTTCAATTTCTGTTCTTTTTAACTCTCATTTCTTAACCATATTTCTGCTGAAAGGCTAATATTAAAATTAAGCAGCATAGCTGTACGAAAGTTAATGGAGCTTTGCTGATGTACATCAGCTTGAGATTCCAGCCCACATATTTTTCTTTAATTAGAAAGGTTCAGTGTCATAAACAGTGCAAATGCCTTAAGTGCACGATGTTGTTCTCAAGTATGAGTTTAGAACGAGACAAAAGAATTCTGAAGCAGAAAAAATGTGCAGATGGTCCATTTCAATAAAGACAGAAACAAAGTTTTCATGGCTTTTTATAACAACTACAAGGCACAAATCAAGGACCTAGATTTCATAGTGGGCTATGAGTGCTGAGTCCCTGTACTGTCATGAGCACAGATCCAGCCCACCGGTTACAGAAGTCACTATTAATACTGATTCCATTTCAATTAAACTTCTTGGTTTTTGAGTCAGGCACCTATTTAAGTACTTTGATAAAGCTCCTGTGATGATCTTATCTAAAAAGAGGTAACTGTGAAAAGACATATTTGCCTTCGCAGTTTATTTCACTGAAGAAAGCTATAACTAAACAGCAAAGACATTCTACTAGACTACAGTACTACTTATACTGAGGAATATTATAAAGAATTATCACTGGTAGGCAAAACAAAATCCTATGTATTGAGAAATATATGTTGATATTTTAGCCATTACTTATAATGAATGGCACTGATGCCCTCTTCTAATGGATTCACACAAATAAGGATAACAGAAGTCCAGTTCACGCAGCTACTCAAAAACAGCACAAACTAAGGCTAACTTAGTACACAGGCTCTGCTAAATGTTTGGAACCACCAGGTACTGCTTTCTACACAACAGGAGGGAAAAGTACTGACACATCTATGTCAGATCGGGTCCCTTATTCCGGATTGTAATCTAAGCATTGTGGGCACTATGCTCCACTAACTGCATGGTAAACCAGTGGTAGCCCTAGATAGACACGATCTGAATTACTTAGGCACTCTTAAAATGTGATACCAAAAGAGCTGCCAAACTTCAGAGAAATTCCTTGTAGAAAGCAATCAGAATATAAATCCTTTTAAGAAACAAGGATAACGTCCAATAGAATATTAAATTCCATCCATATATAGTAACATACACTGATAATGTTACAAGCTAAGCTTTACCACTTTTACTCATGGGATGCTGTGGCAGTTAGGACTGTGACTGCCAGCCTCAAACAAACTCACTTATTTGTGGAAATACTTGGAACACAGGAGATCAAAGACACAAATGGTGTTTCACACTGGAAGAGGCCTGCCCTGGTTTTCAGATGAAGCACACCATACTTAAAATGGGCTGTGAATGTGAAAATGTAAGGAAATGACAGTTTCTGACATATACATTAATAACTGTAGACCTTAAGAAATACCAGCAATATATAGCAATGCCAGAGAAGGCCACAGCCAAGGAGGAGTGATGAGGTACTGTCCACAGGGTTCCTCTGCCACCACATCAATTGGGAAGAAATTTGTTTGAAAACCAAAAGCAGGCACAGCTTCTGAGAAGAGGATGGTTCAGCTGTGCCAGCAGGCTGAGGAGGTACCAGTGGCAGCAGGAAGAAGCTGAGGAGGGGGTGGTTATTGTCCAAAATTAAAATTTAAAGAAGAAAGAGTGTACCCATGAATAACTGTCATGAACAATCACAAGATGAGTTGAATCTTTTCTGTGCAGCCACAGAAAGGCATCAGAATGCTGACTAAAATTCAGTGAATAAAGCACCTCTAAAAGTAGTGACTGCAAAAACTTTGCAGGAAAACCAGATATAGGATGACAAAACAATATTAATGCCTATAGAAAAAAAACCCCAACCCGTACACAGACTTTACAAAGCCACATTTCGCCACACATTTGATACGCAACCAAATATTTCCTTAAAAAAAAATAAAACAAAAAAACAAACAAAAAAAGCCCCACAAAACAAAAAAAAAAAGAAAAAAAACCCACCAAAAAAAAATCACCTTCAAAAACCCTTGAAAACCACCCCGCCTCCCCCCACCAGGCATAGCTCTGGGTTAAGGGATACAGACTGCAGGAATGAAACATTTGGAGTAAATTCCACAAAGCCAGTTTACATGCATTTGGCTTAAATGTCAGCTGTATTACTAAGCCATTAAATGCTACGATACTGACATCCTAGAGACATGAAAGTGAGACCACAGGTCTCTTTATATGTTAAAAATAATCAAATAGTCCAATTTCGCAAGCAATTTCCTACAAATCAAATGCACTGAAACAGAACTGCAAATCAGTTCACACACAAGTCGTCATTATGGCATGTTCTCCCTGCTAGGAGAAGCTGAAGTAGTAAATTATCTTCACAGCATTCTTAAAATTCATTATTACACATAGACTATTTGTGTAAGGTATGTACATAATAAAACAACTAAGCTAATAAAATAGCTAATGTTATAAACCCAAAAAGACATCATAGACTACACTACACAGGATCAGGAGATTACTGAGAAAGAAATTGCTATGGAAGTAAAATGTTTTAAGGGAAAAATAGCATGTAACAGGAAAGAAATCAAAGACTTTATGAAGACACGAAGAGCTGAGAAAGAGATGACTGAAGTGTAGAGCATACAGAGAGAATTACAGAAAATAAAATGAGAAGTAGGAAATTACACAAAACATGCACAGTAAGGCATGTACTGAGAGGCAAAATGATGTACCATGTTTGAGCAAACATTCAGAGATGTGCTAATGAGACACAAGGACATCCAGGAAGAAATGCCTGAAGGTTCAAGATCTGAGAACAGGAAAATGTGTGAGAAGCAGGCACAGATACACATACTTGGAAACTACCATGAGAGACGTTATGATTGAACCCATCAGAGCAGAGCTGAAGATGTTATAAAGAAGAAAAGGCAACAGAAGGAAGAAACTTAAAATTAATTATGTCAAAGCAAAAAGAAAAAGGAGGCCAAGGAAACTATGAGCAAAGCAGAAGATATCCAACAGAGGACAACACCAAAGGCAACAAGCGCAGGGAAGAAACAGAGGTAGGCAACAGTAGTATGAGAGGAAGTGTACAGACAGATCAAGAGATGTTCCAGTGATCTCCCTAAAGAGATGGACACACAAACAAATGGCAATTGCACCGCATATTTCATTAGGAGTGAACCTATGAGAACCACATGTTCAAAACATTTTAACCAACACAGTCAAACTGGAATTCCCAAAGAGCCCACAAAAATAAACAACATATAAAATGCCTGATCAAACACCTTCAGTAAGGTAAAACTTGTAGTTCAGGGCAGGTAATCTGCAAGACTTTAATAATTTGCAATACTGAATTCTAAACCAAAGTGAAATAAACCCAGCAGTATTTACTACAGCTCAATTATTTTCATGGTAGCTTTCCCCTATTAAAAAAATAACTGCACATTTTGGTCCAACTCAACATCATTTTTTCTTTATATTTAAGAATCTTTTCTCTGCCAAAATCTGAATTACTTTTTGGCTGACATTTGAACAATATTAATTAATAAATGGTAACAGTTGGGCTACTACTCTCTTCTCAACTCAGGCAGTACCCTGACACATGACTTTGAATAAACCACTTGGATTCAACTCATCTGTTTCCCTTCTCACCATTTTGTCTCTTCTGATGACTGGGATACAAAGAGGTTTTACAACAGAAGATTTTGTAAATAATAGTATCTACATTAAACAGCAAGCTAAAAATCTACTTTCCTTGTTACCAGGCACAAACATACCAGTAAGAACAAAGAATATAATTTCAAGACATCTACTGAGATGTAGGAGACCTGGATCATCTAGATATTTGTTAGCTGGACTTGCTATTACTTTAATCTTTGTACCTGTAAAAGCTTTGTTAACAATAACACACATGAGCTACCTCCATTTTTCTACTTTTGATATATGTGTCTATAAATGCTTGTGTGTGAGTATTATTTTGGAGATTTTGCTGGAAATATTTCAGACTTTAGTGATACAAAACATAATGGTCTCAAGATTTTCCCTCTTTCATAAATAGAAATTCAGCAAAGGAAAAAAATACTCTGTAATGTGAGTACATATAGTGCAGAGGCACAAATAGCCATTGTGGACTCAGAGAAAATGATTTTGGACAACAGCACTCTTCACACTTTGAAGTGTTAAACTCTACAAACTCTGAGACTATCTGATCCTGTTAGCATTTGCCTTTCTATTAGCACAGATTATCACTGAATTGCAGCAGCAAAACCAATACTGCCTTTTACCAAGTGAGTTGAAGACGACTCTGACCACACTGAGCAAAAAATGGAGCTGAATGAACTGGAAGCATCCTCTTCTGCTTGAATTTTCCTGAATTGCATAACCAAGTAAAACAGAATGTGAGCTCAGGTTTGAAACACCTGCGCTACCAGGTACAAGTAAACCCTGTACAAGTGCAATTCACTTAACTCAATCCACTAACACAGCTTCCCTCTCCCATTCAACCATATAAGTTATATAGCCCTCCTGAAGAAGGAAAAATAGAAAAAGAAGAATTTCATCAGCTGAGATCAAATTCAGTTCAGTGTAAAATAGCATGCATTCTAATGGGTTACCAGAGACACATTAGAAGGCAGTGGCATGCTCAATAGCTACACTTAAAAGCAACTCTGTACCAAAATAAGAAAGAACCCAGCATTAGGGGTAGGGTATAAATTTTTAAAGACCATCAAATATCACTTTCAATGTTCTATTAGAAGTCTTGCAATTATGTTTACAAAGAAGCAGCCCCTAAGTTCCATTATAACAGTGTTTCAAATAAATCTGGGGTAGGGGGGGAAGGTGTGTGTGAGGGGTGGTGTAGAGGAGGGAGAGGGGAGGTATTTAGAGTGGGAATTATGACCTGAATCTGATGTACGAGTGCTTATTCCAGTTTTGTCCCAAAGGAGAATGAAACTAGATGACCCCAAATTTTAATTCCAGTCCTATGTTTGTTTCTTTAACTGGAGGTGTGGAAGCTCATTCTGGTTGATTTATTCAAGCGTATGTGCCCTGAATGAATTCTGAGCATCATGATCATAGATGCCTATATCTGAGTAATTAACCAACCTGACCATATACTGTCACTTCTCCAGCCTTTGGCTTCACTTTTTCACCTTGTCACTCATGATTACCTCAGCCTCCCACTCTTTGCACCAAATTTGCTCTCAGCCCCTTCTAAATTGCACTTCTAACCCATAGCCTTCCCTGTCTCAGGTCCAACACTTGCAGGACCTTGCTGCATCTCAGTCACTTTCCTACATTTTATTTTAGGCCTAGTGATCTAGTGAACCACCTTAAAACACGGGTACACATGCTTTCTCAAATAAGGATAGTCATTAACATATGCTATATTAAGCCAAGGTCTGGGGCTGTTCTTCCCATTGAAAGCTAAAGAGGGGAGGGGGGGATTCAGTGGTGATAAATATCTTTCCAGGTATCCTGTTTGGCATCTTGTAAACTTACAGGCCCCTAGAAAAAAGCAAAAAACAGGATGGAAGAATGTTCCAGGTTCTTTTTCATTTACTGAATTAGAATTATATTTGAATTTATATTAGAATTATATTTGACGCTGGTTTTAAAGCACAGCTGTAAGAAAACAAAGACTGTACTGGGTTTTGGTTTGGGGCTTTTTACTTCTAGAGACTTGACCAGAGCAATGGCTTCCTATATATTCTTCCTAGTCTTTTCAATATACAGTCCTCTTCTGTATTACAATACAGCCCTGAAAAGCTAGCCCTTCCATTTCCATCTTTCAAAAATTCTTAAAATCAGTTAAGATAACTTTGGTCACAACAGGATAGAGATTTTGTCTGCTCAATGAAAGGAAGAAATTTTATGAAGTCTTTACTTTGAATCTTTTCAAGTAAAATAAATCTCAATTGCAGAAGTCATGTAAAACAGCATAATTATCTCAAGTTGAAAAGCTGTCATACTGACAATCTATGAGATGAGCTCCTAGCACCGTGTGTAAAGAATACAAAATTTCTAGAGGTTGATCCATTTCTTCCTCAAAAAATGAAAAAAGGAAAAATTAAGTATATAAAGTAAGAGAAGAAAGTGATAAAAAAGAGGAAAGAAAGAAAGAAAGGAGAAGAAGATAAAATAAACAGAATCCTGGAGGACTTTTCCAGCCATGATGGGTGTGATTAGTACTACTTGGCTGTATACATTTCTATGACTATTTGATACAAGGCCAAAGTCAGACCTGCCAGCATTTTCTAGGAGCTTAAAAGAGAAGACGAAATAATTTCTATTAATAGCAAATAGATGCAAAATTTAAAATATGTATTCAAACCAAATACATTGCTTCCAAAATGAGGTAGTCAAACTGAATGTTAAGAAACCTATTCTTTCAGAAATTTCAGCCCAGTAGCTATACTTCAAGAATAATCTCTAACGTAAGATCAGGGCCCAGGATGAGTCCCTTACTGCTTGTACTTTTTCTGTTTGAGAGAATCTGGAATAAAAACATAAATAAATAAAGTGCCAATACACAGTTTATATTCCCAAGAAAGCATTAGCTTGCTAGAAATAAGAATTGCAAAGCTCATGTATTACAGCACCACCTGGTGTGACTTGCCATGGATACAAACTGTAAGTGGACAAAACCTACTAGGTCATCTAATTTACCTGTCAACCAGTGCAGAATTCATCACTATAACATACCTTTGGTGCTTTTCATTTTCTCTTTCATTTTAAATTATTTTTGGAAGACATAATTCATATCTAATCAGATTTCTGAACAGTATTTGATGCAGAAGGGGCTCATAAAATTCCAGTTATAACACTGATAGTTCAGTTTTAATTAACAAATACACTGTTGGTAAAACCCATGACTTCCCACATCATGATGACCGTCAAGCAACCAAGAAAACATGTCACTGTCTTCCCAGAAATTTAACTTTATTAAGTGTTTCAAGCAGAAACAGAAAAATGGCCAATCTCAATGTGAAAATATAAAATGGGTTAGCAAAGGTCAAGATACAAAGCAGCATGACCCCTCAATTCCTACCAGACAAGGTCTTTCTATCAGGTGATGAAGGGGCATTCTGCTGAGATTACACAGAAGACTACACAGCACACTTAATTGCATTGTGCTTAGCTGTTTATATGCTTGGCTGCTTGGCAAATTGTAACACACAAATTAATTATTTCATTATTCTATCAATATTAGAATAGACTGCCTTAGCAAAGCATGCCTGGAATACTGTAAAATGTCCATGTATCTGCATCACAGACACCCTATATGCATTGCTTTATAAAGTCTTCAATTTCCCCTCACTTTTCTCTGCTAAAAAAGAAAAGTTATTATACGACACATATAAGCCAAAGAGCACAAAACACCTCATTTACCTCTTGTGCTGTCATAAATGAAGAATAATTGCATAAAATCGAATAGGATGTGAACTGGTATAGATAGCAAAAAACCTGCCCTAAAAGCCTCTACTCTAGACTTTTCTTTTGCCAGAGACAAGAAATGAGTTGGTGTGCTCAGCTACACCAATTCGCTTTAATATGCAGATATTAGAGTGCTTGTGTTTATTTTTCGTCCCAGGCTACTGGTAGGGAGATGCATCTCTGGCTAGGTACAGAACAAGCTATCAGATGTCTAGTCACACAAAAGTGCTGAAATTTAGAATAGAACACAGAAATTTTATTTGAATCTGCCAAATTCTGGGGTCTAAATATTCTGTAAAGCTGGTATTTTGTGTGCATGGTAATCCACTGTCCTTCATTCTGCAAAGAGAAGAGCATTCTTGACAATAAAACACAACACAATTTCCATGAATAAACTGGCTTATCTCACTATAAATGTGTACAAAAGAAAAGGTGAAACTAATACTGGAGGATGGATTCAGCTGCTTTCTAAACCACTCAATGGTAATACTATCTACATTCTTGCTATGTCATTGTCATGAGTTTGGGTGAAGTCCAAGCAACTTGCAGGCAGGCCTTTCTTTAAAATCAAAAGCTTGCTAAGTTTCTAATTACCTCTCAAATTCTGTCAGACACTTTTGGCAATATTTTAAAAGTTTTTTTGTAATTGCAATGCCATTACAAAAAGGAATACGATAAGCTAAATCACTTCCGTAAGTTCTGAATCTGTACACAAAGAGCTTGTGCACACGAATTTCCCATTGTCCCGTAAGATAACCCCCCAAAAACCAGACTAAGTATTAACACTATCACTCAAGCTGAAATAGCCTAAAGGAACAAGTAAATTTCCTTTATTACACTTAAAATTTTGTCACGCAAAAGACACCACCTGCCAAGTTCTTCTGAAATAGAGAGGGGTATGTTTCAGTGGAAGAAAAAGCATGAATGTTAAGTCACAAATACATACAATACTCAAGTGTTAATTGAAAATTCATCTTGCTATTTGCTTATCCCCCTCTTTTCTCATTTTATTTGTATAAAAGTCATTAAAGTTTCCCTCAGGAACAGTCTACACTTATTTTTTTAGCTTCTTTTTTTTTGAGGTTGAAAGTATGCATCACCAGAACATCCTCAACTGTCAGCAATTAAATTAAGTAAAACAGTATCAGGCAATTTTGAAAATGATTTTCAAAGAAACTACTCCCTCTGCAAGAAAATTGAGCAAAATACCTGTAACTCCTTGTCAGTACCCGGAAAAACTAATTAGGTCTTTGCTTTTGATAAAGTAAGCCGACAAGAACCTTTCACCTCTTCTGTAAGATCCAATTTGCCTTGGAAATTTCTATTTCGCTTTTAGTGCGTCACATGCGATTCATGCAAATACAAAGAAAAAAAGAAAAAAAAACCCAACAAAAACCAAAAACAGAGAAAAGGAAAGATCAAGTGCTTTTGCATTTGTACTAATGAATAATGTGCATCATTATTCCAATAACAGCATAAATATTTTAAATCTAAACTTTCAGGCCTAACAGTTTGTCAAATATATCTCCATAGTTACCATACAAATGACTAACTCAAGGTTGCTTTTTTACCAAAAATAGTGCAAACTGCCAGAAAAGCGGCTTATGTGCCCACATCATGACCTCCATTCTACTTAGGTATCACCAGAATCTAAACATTAACCTAATAACACCAAATATGTGCAAAAATAGGTTTAGAGAATCTCATGGTCCTTGGGAACTGCTGAAATGTCTTTCACCTTGGCCACCACTACTTGTGATGTTACAAGGGAGAAAGCAAACTAATAATTCTATTTTTAGAGTTACTTTCTTCATTTGTCCTGCTTCATGAAGGCTGAAATATTTAAACAAAAAGACTCAACTGAGGTTAGTCATATTTCAAAAAATCTGAGCAGCTGCAGTCCCCCAAAATGAAGAGGCAGGGTGCCCATTTTCTCAGTTACTCTTAAATTTAATTTCAGTATATTTTCCCATTTCCTAAGAACCAAGTAAAAAAGAAAAAGATGAAACATCAAGCAGTGATCATCTTTTACACACTGGGCAAGACTTTTTTTTACCATCCAGTTTCTACATGCTATTATTCTTCCAAAAAGCAACTGGCGTGGCTCCTTTCAAAACTCCTTTATAGGGATTAATTTTTTCACTGCTCTTCCAATATTCAAATCAGAAATGCAATATTGTTTGTCCTCCGAATATTTTGCATCAAGTTCTCAAACACAAGCAAAAATCAATGAAGTGATATCCTGGCATAAATGTCTATCACAGCAAATCCTTCTTCCTCTTTTCCAATCAGTTTTCATAGATTTACACATTTTGAAGCTAGAAAGGACCTTTTGGATCAGGTATCTTAATCTTCTCTTCAACCTGCTACAGGGTAGGTTATGCCAAGAAACCCCACATAATCATTTGTTTATTAATCCACTGTGGATTTACAGACAATACATTACGTGGCCAAGTAATCTTTTTTGAAGCTGGATTATGCTCATTGTTAAAATATCCATTTGCTTTTTACTGTGAAATTATCATAGACTTGCTTGTGATTTCCATTTCCTGCTGGATAAAAGTGCCAGTTTTTCAAAGACTGCAGGACAATTATACTCGTTTATATCAGGTAAGAATCTCATATCCCAGAGCACAGTTTCGCATCATTACTGCTTAAGACGTAAGATATAAAATGGCAAGACTTTAAACAACTTATCTAATAAATTATTTCAAATTGCTGATAAGCACATGGGCATTGAGGCATTCAGTTCTGTAACAAGACAAAATATGATGGGCTACTTTGATCAGACACAGGTATTCTTGTGTCCCAGAGTCACAGGGGCAGACATCAGCTTATCTTCATAAATGTTTGTAAAAAGCAAGTTCTAGTCCTGATAAGAGCTCTTGGTGGTTAATGTAGTATATATCTACATATTATAGATACAAACAGTATTATATTTTAGTGCTATAAAAACCTATTATACTAGAATATCTTAGTTGCAGTCCCATACTTAGACATTACTGCACAAACATAAAGCAATTACCAAATGCAGCAAATTAATTCACTTTTATTTAGGCAAAATAACAGTTACCCAGGTCTTATATACATGAAGCAGGTAACTTCATCTGCATTTTTCTTCACTGTTTTACAAAGGAAATCGTTAGGCTTATGTGCCCACACCAGTGCTACTAAAGCACAAAGCGATCACAAGTAAGACTGATGATATTCCTTCGTATTCTACCCAGAGGTAAACACCTGCTGCAGCCCGTTTAGTGAAAGCAACATCCCACACCACATCTTTTCAGAACACCCTGAAAACCCTCCCTCAGCTGGACGACTGTCTCTGATTAGCAGTTCAGATATGGAGGCTAACGATAGTGGAATGGTTGCAGTGACTAAAGCTGGAAACAGACCATGGCTTGCAGCTTCCCTTGAAATGAAGGGCCAATGTTAACCATATATATGATCCTTGTCAGGCTGCTGGTGAGGTGTTAAAGCCCAGTTGCGTCACTCAAGTGTCAGAATTCCAGAACAGATTATACTGCTGTGAGTCCATATTGTGAAAAATGAAGAAAACAGCTAAATCCAAAGAATGCGTATGTATACTCAGAGTCATCTCAGGCTGGTGTATGAAAACGGCACATTTTAACAGTTAGGGGTTTTAATTAAAAAAAATAAAGTTAAAATCTACCAAATGGTACACTGGAATTATTTTAATAAGGAAAATGAAGCCATAGGCTACATTACAAATCATTAGCAAACTTCTCTGTATTGAGAAAAAGAACATTTCAAAAGTGAGGATTTCAATGTCAAGAGGAAGCAAATCTATACCTGAATTAGCATTTATTCATTATTGATATGCATATGAGTCAAAAAGATGCACATACAACAGATGACTGTTGTGTTTACACATTTCAGCTGTTTTCCATATCTGAAAATAACAGTACTGAAGTTGCATGCATGAATGGTATCAAACCCAGGAAGAATGCATGCTGGGAATGAAAGGAAGGATAAAATTTAGAGATAACAGATTCAGCACACTCAGCACTAGCATCTACATTGCAAGGGAAAGAGAGTGAAGAAAAGACTGGAAGAGTGGGGAAAAAGAGAACCACCACATATTTGCTGAGAACAAGATCTTTCTAAACACCTTTGGTGGCATGTGTACCTACACACACTCTTTACACTTACCTAATAAGAATGTTTAAAAGAAAACATGTTTGGCCACAAGCCATAAGCTAGCTCCTAAGGTCTCACCAAAGCTGACAGCCTGTGTTTGGAACAGACAGTAGGAGCAGCTTGGTTTTGGTGACAGTTAGAGGGCAACTCAAAAAGAAATGTATGAGAGTAACTGCCAGAAAGATGGCAGCGAAAGAGCGTGGAGAAAAAAGAATATTAATAACAGACAGCTGAGGAATCCTAAAGGACAACAGCAGTGACAAATGACTTTTGAAAATTAAAAAGAATTAAAAGCTCTTCAAAATGAAAAAACACCACCATGTTATTTACATGTTGTGGGAAGGTCCTTTAAATGAGTGTACCGAAAAGAGCATAGGTGCAAAGGTCCTGCTCCTCATTCATCATGCACTAACACACTTTCTGGTCTCTTCAGCTGAATGTACAGGAATTCTCATTTAATTAATTCCTGAGCATTCAGTGAGAGCTAGGCACCACACTGAGTAGTACTTACGGGCTAGACAGAGAAATACACACAGTTGAACAGTTCTTAGAACGTCTAAACTAGATACTTACGATTTAAACAAGAGTTATGCTTTTAAGTAAGAGCTGAGCCTACAGTACTGATACCTACAGCACTGAAGACCAGGTTATTCTAGAGATTAAAAATTCTTCTAATTGGAAAGAGAACATGCATCAAATAAAACAGCATTACTCTTTATGACAGTCCTGGCATTCTACTAATAATAAAAATCAAGTTCCCTCCTTGCACAAAATACTTATGTACCTCAATTAGTACATACAACCAAATAAGGGAGAGCCACAGCGTGGCCAACAGCGCTCTAGCTAGTAATAAGGCAAAATAAATCTGATGTTCCTTAGTTACAAATTGAGTTTCATCTTAAAACCTCAACAGTGCCACCACCTTTGTACTAAGCTTTAAGCCATGAAATAGAAGTCCATACTAAACTCTGTCTGGCTGTAGCCAAACACAGCTTTGATTCTAGGATAAAACAGACCAAATTTCATAGACAATCAACTCCAAGTTATTTCTAATAGGCATGAAAGAAACAAGTGCAAACAGACACCATCTAATGCTGAAGGCACTGTATATAACTGTAACACTTAGACATGTGGAGAGCAGCAAGAAGACTTCTGTCTCAGCTTTAATTCTTTGATTCTAGTGGCTTTGGTACACTCGATGTCACAGAAAGTTTGATTTATGAAACTGAGGAGATTTTAAAAATTCTGCTAGATGGAGAAATCACTGACCACTGCAATGGAAGAGCCAACACTGCACACATAACCTTGCTAGCAAAAGAAAGGAAAATAAGTGGTCCTCAGATGTAGTACAATAATTTTAGCATTTTCTAAATACTAAAGGAGAGTCTCCGAAGTGTGCTGTTATTCCCCAGAAGACAAACACGTTATACTCAGTGAACCATCCTACAGCAAAAACGAAGAGTTGTATTTGACTGACTTTGTTTCACCCTACATAGGATTTTGAGCTGAATCAACAAAAGAAACTAATAACCTAAGGGTAGTTTTCAGTGATAGAAAGTTAAGTATAAACATCTACATGTAACTTTTATGCTTGCATTTCCTTATTACACCATTTCAAAGCAGTACTTAAATTTGCAGGTCAGTAACTTAAATAATACCTAGAAGCTTTTTTGAATTGGGCCCTAAGGCAGTCCCGATGAGAAGGCCTACTGATTCTAGTACCTAGAATCAAAACACAATTACATAGACTACTTCCCACACCAACATAAGTCTTAAGCTCATTTTCAAAATAGCAGCAATGGCTTCAACTGAATCATACACCTGCCTGTTACACATCTACAGACTTTTTGCTGTTTAGTATTCAGAGCTTCTTCACACTGTCATGGGCTATTTCAAATGGAAAATTTTCATGCCTGGGTCAAACAGAAAGAAATTATCTGCAAGATCACTGATTTTATTTTCTTTTTTTTTAATCTGGCACAGAAAGTAATTAGTCAGTATTATTTATGCCTCTATAAATTGCTGATTTCTGCAAGACAAGAACAACTTTCCAAAGCTCTTGATCCTACAGAAGAGTAAACACTGTTTGTAAACTCTATTCACTAAGAGGGAAAAAAAAATTCCCAACAAAAACAGAGAGAAGAAAATATCATAGTAACAAGGGACACAGAAATAGCTTTGGTCTATTACCTACCTGGTCATTTGACATACCTGCACTATTGTGTTTATCACAGCTGTTGAAAGAATGTTTCATTTTAAAGAATACATCCCAAGAAAGGGAGAGTTCATATTTGCATTGCCCAAGATTAAGGTCGGAATCAGAGGCTCATAACCATCATCATGGCCTGCGCATGTATCCTCAAATATGAAAATACAGTATTTATCAGATCAACAGTCAGTATCTACTCTCCCTCTAGAAAGCTGAAGTCATCCTGATTGCTTTTTTCAATGTCTCTAGATTCACATCTCAGAGCAGAAGGTGTCCCTCGGCCCTTAGTTTATCTGGAGGGGGTGGGAAGGTATTTTCTTGCTAGAGGAAGAATCACATATAGGCTCAGATATTTTTGGAAGTCCCTGAATCAGCAAAGCACTTTAGTGGGCACGTTACAGCATTTCAGTACTGCACAATACAGGGCTGTGCAGGCCAGAGAAGCAGAATAGCCTTCTTAGGTGGTGCTACCCACAGGCCATAACTCCACATGTAATTAAAAAAACCCAATTCTCAGGCAATGGCAAAGCTGATGTACGCAGCTCTGTATGGCATCTGCCCTGCCACACAATTTTTTCCTGCTTTTGTTCTCCCCACCATCCAAACTGTGCACATACATCTATTCCAAAATGCCTTCAAATTAGGGCAGTTCTTTACCTAGAGCTTTACCTGAGCTGCTTTACAACACCACAAGGGTAACTGGAAATGGGACTAATGAGTCAGAAACAAGAGGTCAAAGGTTAGGTCTTTTTATGTCAGTTTTATCACTATAACCAACATATCATAGAAGAAGCTTTAGGATTCCATGTTCTTCCAGACAAATCTCACCCAGCTGCACAGCACCAGAAGCAGCAGCCTAGAACTATTACTTCTGCCTAAGGCCAGGTTCTGACAGATTGCTTATACTGGCTTATGGGAAGCTGTATACATCCCTTTACTCACCCATACAGACACAAATACTATCAAAAAAGCAGGGTCTGCTGCAGATCCCCATATCTTTCTTTACGAGGTTAGCTGGATTTTCTTCTCTCATTTTATTGTGTCATATGTGGGAGGCATTATTGTGCAATGCATGTATGACATACATGCCTGTGCATGCAATAAATGCATGTTTAAATAATTTTGTATGAACATCTTGCACTCCATTTTCTTAGGCTATGAGCACTTCTTACACATGAATGACCAGAAAGCACAATATGAACAGAATCAAAATAATCCCTTTATAAGCTGAAAAGTACTATGTTGGGAACAAAATTTCAGCTAGATGCTTTAACACTGTAAAATAGCATATCTAGTAATCTGTAGCAGTAACAAACAGCAGACATTATCTTGCTTACAGTACAGTAGGCATGCTGTTTCAAGAGATTTGGAAAAGCTTTTGATGGTTCACAACTGCAACACTTTTTAGATCAGAATGTACTTCGCAATTTCCTCTGGTTTAGCATGTGTTCACTGATGACTCAATTTTCTGACAAATACTTATTTAATACTTTTCCTTAATAGAAAAGTCAGTGAGAAAACCAAAATATATGGATGGGCAATCCATAATAAGAGTAAGGTGCATACTCCTTCAACTTTTTTCTTTGCTTTCTGCTAGCTCCAAATCTTTGATTTATTTGCTGCCCATTTTGTATCACAGGTGTTTTGGGTAAGTGTAATTCCTATCTATTTTTAATAAACTAAGAATTTAAATCATACATTAAAAAGGGTTGCGCACCTACAAAAATAATGTCTTGGCAAAAAACTCTTTTAGTTTTGCCAACTAGGATGTTTTGAAGACACTTCAAAGAGAAGTCATTGGAAGGTAGTCCCTCCTGTATTTGAACCACCCATAAAGCACATGAAATTATTTCACATTGCTTAAAATGTAGCCTGCTAACCTTTAGCTAACAGCCCTCGGAGCAAGGATAGTGAAGTAATGGTATGCCAAAGGGGACCAGTAAAACAATCATCCCTCTTTCTTGAGTTTTATAGTCTGTCTCCGATCTGGATGCAGATGTTGAAAAATAGCTGACGCTGATAGCATCTAGGATACATGCAAATAATTCCCTTTATACCAATCTCATCCAACTTGCTAGCTGAATCAAGAGGCTATAGAGCAATGCACCCCTTTCTCAATCACAGATTAACCTGTCAGCTCCAGAAAAGACAAGAAGTAGTAAACTGCATTACACAAAGTAGAAATTAATAAACAACTTTGACCTACATTTACCCTTAGGCCACTTTTCAGCCAGAAAGGTAGACCATATTCTCAGACAGACTACTTGACGTTCTTGTCATTAGAGCACACTCCTGGGAAATGTGGCATTGAATACACTTTGGCTGCGATGGAAACAAAGTGACTCACTACTAACTCCCCAAGCAAGCTTCTCAGCTCCTAGGCTGCTACCAAAAATGCAAGCACTCCTTCAACCACAGTTTTTCCATTTTGGGCTAAAATCAGTGAAATTATATTCTCCAAGTACACCATTACACCACACCTGCAGGGGAAGCTCAGGTTTGCAAATAGCATTGGTACCTGGATACTGAACATGGACAATATCCATGGTGCACACCAGAACCCTGATGTAAATTTTGGTGCTTCTTTCTCATTGTGCTTTGCAGATCACAAGATCATGAAAAAAATTAGGCTGGAAGGGACCTTAGGGGGTCTTCAGTCCAACCCACTGCCAAAAGGAGGGTGCACTGTGAAATCAGACCAAATCACTTTGCAGTTCTACATCAGAAATCTCCAGGCCTGCACACTGTATAACCCCTCTGGGCAACCCAGTCCAATGACTGGCTTCCCTCATGGTGAAAAAAATCTGCCTTGTATCGTTTCCAAACTTTTCTAGTTTCAACTTGTGCATAGCCTTAGCCCTTAATGTGCTTAAATTTGCTCCTGAGCTCAGTTCTCTATCTGTAAAGTGGACCTAATAATCATTGTCTGTCTCTAGGTAGAGAAGAGGTTGTAAGAATAAATCATAGAATCATAGAATGGTTTAGGTTGGAAAGGACCTTAAGATCATCTAGTTCCATTACTCCCTGGCTCTTTTTTTCTGGGAGCAGAGTCCAGACATTC